>OX030961.1:3736919-3751919 GCA_943735955.1 Piscicola geometra
TCGGCTACCAGTCTCAAATCTCCTTCGTTCCAATCGTCGTCAGCCACATCAAGAGCCTTCACTACCTCATCAGGATAGCATGCGTCAGTCTTCTATCGGTGGGTTGTTGGGTGGAGGGGGTGCATGTTGTTGTATGGTTAATAATGAGAATAATATTGATTAATTAATACGATTATAATGATGATGATAGAGATGTTGATAGTGATACTAATATTTATATTAATTTCGAATTATTAATTTTTACGTAAATTTTTAATTACTATTAGTTTTAAATTTTTCCAAACACACAGATTCTAATTCCGATCTGTACGAAGGATATAGTAATCGAACTGATCCTTCCCACACTCGTCAAGTCTGCCACTGACCCAGTCCCCAATGTGAGGTTCAAGACAGCCAAGGCCTTCATCAAAATCATCCCAGAACTTGACCTGAGGTTTGCTTTTCTTTTTTAATTTTTTAGATAGTTTTTATTATTTACAAGTTCGGTATTTTAAAAAAAGACAACACACGCACGCAAACACACACCATGGACTTTTTAATATAGGTTAATTTAAAAAGTCCATGACACACACACACACACACACACACACACACACACACACACACACACACACACACACACACAGGTTCATAGAACTTTTCGTGAGACCAAGTCTGGGTGACTTGATGGAGGACAAGGATGACGATGTGAGATTCTTCGCAAATGAGGCCCTTGAAAGTGAGTCTGCAGCTGTTTTTGAAGAAGTGGTTGAGAAAATTAAAGAGCTTTTTGGTTTAAGTGTATTTTAAAACAAATTGAGATAGATAAAATGTGTTTAATTTTGTTACAGCCATAAAAGAATATTTCAAAGAAGAAGAAGAGTGAAAACCTAAAGTTTTATAAATTTGTTAATTTGTTAGTAAATAAAAAAATTCAAAACAAACTACTTACACTTTTTTAAAAGAATGTTTTGAGTTTTTTGAATCATAAAATAGAGCTCTACAAAAACTTTAAAGTTAGTATGGTTCGAGGTTAAAAGTAAAACGGTAGTTTTTAAAACGCTTTAGTTTATCTACGTTTAACTTTCTTAAAAATTTAAAAATCATAATGAACGTAGGTAATTCGAATGTATACGATGGTTCGAGAATTTTGCAGTGTGTGTCTGATGCCAGTGGACTAGGAATTGACCAGGTGTTTAAACTTTAAAGTTGTTTACTTAATATTTAAGTCTTAATTCGTCTTTTTCAATTTTATAAACCATTCAACGCAAATGATTTGTTTATTTAAAAAATATTTTTTCTTTCACTACCTTATTCGAGTAAACATTACTCAGTAATGTAAAAAATGTTTCTCAGGTGAACTTTTTGACAACCACATTCCTCAGCATCTACGTTGGTCACTTGTATCGCACCCGCGTCTGCCGCCACCAGGCAATCTCCACGCAGATGAGGCATCTCTTCCACATCAGCATTGGTCTTCTGTTTGGATACTTCTGCTTTGGGAGGTGCATCATAAATTATAGTTATAACTTGTCACATTATTATTTTCCTTATCACTTCATCAACTTCATCATCCCCAAATCAAATATATATATTTTGATTTTTATTTCTAACACATTTTATTTAACATTTTCCCAATGCATAGATAGCATATTGATTAAATAAAGATGAAACCATAAAAACATCCACACCTCTATCATCACCACCACCATCATCATCACCACCATATTCACCACCATCATCATCATCACCACCACCACCACCATAATCACCACCACCAATATCACCACCATCATCATCATCATGAACAGACAAATGGCTCACCTCTTCGCACAGTCTCTCATATGCTTCCTCCTCATGGGACTCTCCACTCCTGACTACCTGCCAGTGGTTTGCAAGCACTTTTGCACTCCTTGAATTTCGAGTTTTTTCAATGGTTATGAAGATGAAAAATTTTTTGGAGAAAATATTTGCAATGATCAAAAGTCCCACCACCACCACAACTACAACACCACCGCCACAACTACATTACCACTAAAATTACATCTCCACCATTACAACTAAAACAAAACTAAAATTACACCTACAACAACGCCACCACTAAAACAACACCACCAACACCAAAATGCCACTTCAACTTCAAAAAGACCATACACACATCCCCCCCAACCATTCTACTTTCCTTCTCCACAGACGGGTCTGGTGTCGTCTCTCGGCTACTTGACACTGATGCATGTCTACAGACAAATCTACGACTACGGCAACTACACTCTTGACATTACTGGGTTTGTTGGTGGTGTTGTTGTTTTTGTTGTTGTTGGCGTTGTTGTTGTTTTTGGTGTTGAATTTGCTGTTGCTGTTAGTTTCATTGCTTACATGCATGCATTCACCCATCCATCCATGCATGCACGCATGCCACAGGCCTCTGATGCTGAACACACAACGCCTGAGTAGTTTGGCATTCGGCCTCAAAGACTCCCACGACGAGAAGGAGAGGGGCAAAAAACTCCCTGAGATGCTGAAGAACAAGGCTGTGAGGTTGGTGTGCTGCGTGGTGTGTCATGGTGCTAGGGTGTGGATGTTGGGCGGTTAAATGTGGTGGTGTGGTGAACGGCCATATAGTGGGGGGGGTGTATGAGTATTATAATATTGGTATTGTTATCAGAATGTTTTCATTGTTATTATTAGTATTATTAGCGTCGTTATCATTTAAAATTTTATTATTCTTGTCGGGGAAGTAGGTTTTTAAGTGGTTCGTAAACAATGCAAGCTTGTATTTACATTCAGGAACAGCTCATAGCATCATTGTATGCATCGTGATTGTGATTAGTGACTGCGTACATGGTTCGATAATAATAATAATAAAAAGATCACTGATTCAGAAATATCTCAAAATTGCACCTTTGTTTATGCATTTCAACGTTTATGTAACCAGCGTGATCTTTGTTCGTTTCAAGGTCTTTGGGATGATAATGGCGTCATTTAACTTCTATGGCGTTTAATGCGATTGAAGTTTTGTTATGGAAATTATGGAAAAGTTTCATCGTTATCATTATCATCGCTATCATCAGCAGAACCATCATCATCATTACCACCACCATCGCTATCATCAGCAGAACCATCATCATCATTATCACCACCATCATCATCATCATCATCATCGCACAACACTTAATCATTGTCAAAAACAAACGTCTGTGTTGCTATGGTAATTTATTATAGTGTCTCTGCTGAAAAGCAGGCTTCGAAATAGGAGGGTGAATAAGATGAAGATGATGATGACGATGATGGTGACGATGATGATGGTGATTATGATGATGGTGATAGTGACGATGATGATGGTAATGATGATGGTGATGATGATGACGATGATGAGCTAATGAAAATATTGTGGAATTCGCACGAAAGATCGTGGATGAGTGAACAAATGGAAGAATAAAGAATGAGTGAAGGTGTGACACCATTTGTATAGCGTAATATTAAAAAATGTATATCACAAAAGTGGTTGAAGGTTATTTCGACGGATATTTGTAAGAAAAAATAAAAGTTAAAAAAATACATTTAATGAAAAACATCAAAAATAATATAAATAGGCTGTGGAATCTGAAATAGTTGTCTGTAATGTCAGCAATGAATGAATGATTGCAGTAAACAGCCTGTGTTTAAGTGTCAGAAGTGACAATCAATTCTTTGAGTGTTATTCGTATTATTTTTATTATTTATAATAATATTATTGTGCTTATGAATATTATTATTTATCTTATGATGTTATTGGATCAAAACTTTTAAATTTAATTTCTAATAATCCAAATTCATCTTCGTACTTTGAGATTTAAAAGTTTTTAAACCTAAAATTTGGAAAATTAACTTTTAAAGACTTGGAATATTCTAACAGCTTCAATGTCTTGTTTTGATGCTACACTAAAGCGTGTAACACTTCTTGAACTGGTAACAGCATATCTCAAACTGGAATGTATTTTGTAAAAATGTTTTTGTTGTTGTTTTTAAAGGTTTTTTTGCCGCTCTTCATTTGGTCCACTTCTCACGCACGTTTTTCACCAACAGCCATCTCCAAAATACCACCATAACTTCTTCATTCTCTCCCTTCACCACCATCACTTTTCTCTCAACCACCACCACAACCATCATCATAACCACCCTCAACCACCATCATCATCATCACCATAACCATCTTCCCCAACCACCTTCACCACCACCTTCATCACAACCAACTCTTCAACCACCATCATCATCATCACCATAACCATCTTCCCCAACCACCTTCACCACCACCTTCATCACAACCAACTCCTCAACCACCATCATCATCATCACCACAATCATCCTTCCCCACCACCTCCACCACCATCATCACCACAACCAACTCCTCCACCACCACCACCACCATCATCACCACAACCAACTCTTCAACCACCACCACCACCATCATCACCACAACCAACTCCTCAACCACCACCACCACCATCATCACCACAACCAACTCCTCAACCACCACCACCACCATCATCACCACAACCAACTCCTCAACCACCACCACCACCATCATCATCACAACCAACTCCTCAACCACCACCACCATCATCACCACAACCAACTCCTCAACCACCACCACCACCACGATGACGACAGCAGGTTTCCCACAGCACTGGAGTTCGCCTCCTACATCCTCTCCTACCAGTCACTCCTCGTTGGACCTGTCTCATTCTACAGCGACTATCTGCGCTTCATCGAACGCAGGGGCCACCATCCCCACCAGCCCCAGCAGCCCCAGAAACACAGCCACACCCCCTCTATGGTGTGTTTTGACGGGATAGGGATGATAGGGTGTGTGGGATGGTTTTGGCGGGAATTATGATGGGGTGTGGGAGGGTTTTACCGGGAATTGTGATGGTGTGTGGGATGGTTTTGGCGGGAATTGTGATGGGGTGTGGTTAGGTTTTGGTGGGAATTATGATGGGGTGTGGGATGGTTTTAGCGGGAATTATGATGGGGTGTGGGATGGTTTTGGTGGGAATTATGATGGGGTGTGGTTAGGTTTTGGTTGGAATTATGATGGGGTGTGGTTAGGTTTTGGTGGGAATTATGATGGGATGTGGTTAGGTTTTGGCGGGAATTATGTGGGCGTTTGGGATAGTTTTTGTTGGTTAGTTTTTGTTTTATGGATGTGTTGAGAAGGATGGTGGGATGGTTATTGATTTTAGTGTGGTTTTTTTTAGCTCGTGTGGCAACATCTGTTGCACTGTTTTATGTGTACGTGTCTCTGTAATTGTGTACGGGTCTTAATTGGGTGCGGATGTATAATGTTGTATATTGCTTTATTGTATTATTGTGTAGGCTGTGTGTATGTGTGAGTCGATATTGTGTGCGTGATCTTCTAGCTCTTTTCATTATGAACCTCATTTAAATTATAGTTAACTACAAGCTGATCGGATGATTGATCCAATTAAGACCCATTAATTTATACTCATCAGCAATTAACTCCCAATTAACTGCAGGGGCATTCGAACGGAGTGGGACACCATGGTACCACTGACCATCCCAAGACCACCAATGGTTACAGCAAGAACATCATTACCACCACCAGCCCTACTCCTACCACCACCATTAAAGAGGCCAACACCTATAAAATAGATAGTCATCATCGTCATCATCACCACAACAACACTACAAACACAAGCATCGACAACAACAACAACAACACTATTGAGGCAATGACGCAATATGAAGATGATCATCATCATGACTGCTCACTCAATGTGAGTGGCTTTATTGATTAAGATGATGATGATGATGAAGAGGATGATGAAGAGGATGATGATGAGGAAGATGATGATGATGATTATGATGATGTTTATCATTATAATTATTACTATTATTAAATTATTAAATTATTATCACCTACGACCACCACCATTAGGCACCATCACCACCACAGGCCGCTTTGAAGAACCGTCTGATGACCGCTGCCTTCTTCGGCTTTTGCTTCCTCTTCCTCGTTCCACTGCTGCCCCTCTCCTCCATCACCGGTGCGTCCTTCCATGAACGCCCCTTCCTTTCAAAGTGCCTCTTGCTGATCGTCTTCACGGCGCTGCAACGACAAAAGTACTATTTCGCCTGGAAGCTTGGTGCGGAGGGGAGGTCAGGGTGGGTGAGTACTTGTGGTTCTTTTGGTGGGCGTTAAGGGTGGTTTGTTTTTGACTTTTATATGTGGTGTTAGTGGGGGTGGTGTGTTTTTTTTGCGTTTTATGGGTTACTACTTTTCGCACAATTTTTCCGGGGAGTATCATCAGCATCATCATCATCCCCATCTTCCTCCACATCGTCGCCGTCATCATCATTATCAGGAGAGGCAGTGAGCATCAGCTCTGGCTTCAGCTACAACGGGGTGGATGAGGAGGGGGAGGAGAGGTGGGATCTGGCATCCAACATCAACATCCTCAAAGTAGAGGTTGGAGGGAGGTTGGGGGGAGGTTGGAGGGAGGTTGGGGGGAGGTTGGATGGGTGTGAGGGGATGGCGTGGCGAGAAATGGGTTAGGAAAGGATTGGGAAGGGATGGGGTGACTGTGTGGGAGTGGGTGAAAAAAAATGACTGGGTGTGTGTGTTGGTCTATTGAGCTTTGATCTTGGTGGAAGTGGTGAGGTGGTGATGATGATGAGAATGATGATGAGAATGATGGTGGTAATGATGATGATAATGATGATGAGAATGATGAATAATGAAAATGATGATGATGGTGATGGTAATGATGATGATGATGGTAATGATGATGATGATGGTAATGATGATGGCTAAATCACCTCAGACTTCCACCAGTCTGAAAGTGCTAGTTGACAACTGGAACATTTCCACTGGTGACAATTTCGAAAATGATGATGATGATAGTGATATTCTTATTTCACTACTACTATCAAAACAACATAACCACCATTAAATCACCAGCGACCAGCTCTTTCAACCACAATCGCCACTTACAACATTCTACAACTACCAAAACTACTACCACCACCACTACCACCACCACCACCACCACAAATACCACTACTACTACCACCACTACCACCACCACCACCACAACTACCACCACCACAAATACCACTACTACTACCACCACTACCACCACCACCACTACTACTACCACCACTACCACCACCACCACTACTACTACCACCACTACCACCACCACCACTACTACTACCACCACTACCACCACCACCACCACAACTACCACCACCACAAATACCACTACTACTACCACCACTACCACCACCACCACTACTACTACCACCACTACCACCACCACCACTACTACTACCACCACTACCACCACCACCACCACTACTACCACCACCACCACTACCACCACTACTACCACTACCACCACCACCACCACCTCAGCCACCTGGCTTCGCTACATCATTTACGAGCGGAGCAAGAACATCGTGCACGTCTTCATGTTCTCAGCCTTTTGGCACGGCTTCTACCCGGGCTACTATGTCACCTTCTGCACCGGCGGTCTGTTCATCACCGCTGCACGAATGGTTCGTGGGTATCATGGGGTTGAGGGTTTGAATGGGACGGGTGTAGGCGTATGGCTTTAAGGGGGGTATGGGTGAGGAAGGGTATAGGGAGGGCATCGAGGGGCGTGGTGATTGAATGATAGTGGGATTTGAGTTTCATCGTCACCTTCTCCAATTCACCTACACACCCACCCACTCACACACCCATCCACAACCGCTCAACCACTCACACATCCACCCACCCATTCACAACCACCCACCCACACATCCACTCACACACCCATCCACAACCGCCCATCCACTCACCCGCTCTCCCGTCCACAACCACCCACCCACACAACCACCCACCCACACATCCACCTACACACTCACACACAGATGCGCAGGGTGGTGCGTCCATACTTCCTCTCGACGGCGCTCCTGAGGGCCTCTTACGACGGCGTCACCTTCCTGGCAGCCCGTCTCGTTCTCTTCTACATCGGGTTTCCCTTCCTCGTGCTGGAACTCTACCCCGTCTACCAAGTGTACAAGTGAGTGTGTCTTCTGTGCGGCTGTTTTTTTATTTTTAAAAATTGAGGTGAAGGGAGTGATGGGTCGTCGTTATTATCATGACATTCGGCTTTTTCGTCATCATCATCATCACCACTCTTACCACCACCATCACCACCACCACCATCGTCATCACCACCACCACCACCACCACAGGAGCCTATACTTTTGCCTGCACATCGCAGCCATCGTCATCATCGTCGTCCTCTTCGTCTTCCAACGCGTACGCAAGCTCCGTGCACGTGCATCCTCTGCACGTACTGAATCCAAGAACCACCTTGGAAGCACCGCTTCTGATACTAAAACTAATAATAATGATGAGAATATCAATGATAATATTAATGATAATTATACTTTTACTAATAAAATCGGGGATGATATTTCAATTAAAAAAGATAATGATGATGTTAGGAGAAATGGTAATAATACTAATCATTATCATCACCTTCATCGTCATCATCACCATGAAAAAGAACAGTGATCATGTTCATATCTTTTGGATCTATATACGAAACTCCGTTCAGCATCAGCATCAGGAACACTATCATTACTAGGAGCATCGCGAACATCATCATCAGCATCATCACCCACAAATATCATCATCAGCATCATCACTCACAAATATCATCATAAGCATCATCAGCCTACGAACATCATCATCAGCATCATCACCCACAAATATCATCATCAGCATTATTAGCCTACGAACATCATCATCAACATTTTCCCGCCTTTTCGTGCCTTTCAGACTGACTTGGCGCTCTCTTTTTCTGGGATCTTTTCACCGCTTTGTGACATACAACTTAAAGCTACTCAACTTTACCCACCTACACCACCAATGATAATGACTTTCCGGCATGATAATGATTTGATCGTTATCATGACTAAACTTGATTTGATATCTTGTTATTTATAGTGTAACTGAATCGTGGATCTTTTTGACTTGTGACTTTTGCTTGATGCTTTTGCACACTTGAGTTGCCTCGAGTAGTGACAGCGTGTGTGTTCTCCAATACTTCGGCGCTTAGAGCTTATCATCATTAAATTCATTTACCGAAGTTTTAATTTTATTGTTTAAATATCATTATCATCAACATCGACAGCAGTATCATCATCAACTTCGGCATCGATATCATCATCATTATCATCCTTTTTGTTTGAACGCATCACCCTGACAATATCCATTTATCATCACCGATATCTTTGTGTGTGTGTGTGCGTGATAGTGTATGTGTGTGCGTGTGTGTGCATGTGTGTGTGTGCATGTATGTGTGCATTTGTGTGTTTTGTTTCCTTGAACCTTCCACGCGAAACATTCTGATTGACTGACTGACAAGGGCTTTGGCACACATTTCATCATGCCACTGCCCACATCTCACCATTGTATGCAATCATCACCACATGTCTCTTTGTATCTGCTAAGTTTTTTTATTTTCTGAATATTTTTTGATAATGAAGTTGAATGTCTGTGTGTGTGTGAGTCTGCTCCTGTTTGTCTATGTGTGTGTGAGTCTGCTCCTGTCTGTCTGAGTGTGTTTTTTCTATTTTTGTTAAGGAAATCGCGCTTTTATGTTGAATTTGAATTCTACTTTGGCATAATTAGTTCATTATTTAATCTCATCAGCAATCATTTCATCTCAAACCTCGTGAGTGTTCGCAAACTTGATGGGTCGTTCATGGATCAGACTGCTCGCCTGAAGCATCATTTGCTTCGATCATGTTCACAAACTAAAGGGGCTTTCGTGCGTGAATAAGTTACATTGTAACTTAGGCAGTTTTCAACTTTGCAACTATTTGAACTGTTTTCAAATATACATGAGTTTAAATCCCTTATTATTATATATGTTATTATTATCATCCGTTCATGCTTTCGGCTTTTTTTATCGCTTCAAGATTATTTTCAGCTAACATGGCGTGCTTTACAATTTCTATATTTTTCAAATGACGGCAGATGGCGCGTATGATCAAGCATTGTGACGCAAGCACCGTGGCATCATCATCATCATCACCATCATACCATGACTTTTATAATGGAAATCTTTGGCATACATATCATCATCATCACCCACCCACCAAAGAAGCATCCCTCTTCCTCCTCCTCCATTCTTTGACTTTCACTGATCGACTTTGGTTGACACTTAGGAACAGGTGCTTAGGCCACCATCTTCTTGTTGCGCGAACATTATTTTTGTAGGATTTACAATGAATTATTCGAACTGTTTTGAAGTTGTTCTAAAGAATTTAACAACGTTTGAAATATTTTTCACCCTCTTTCTTTCTCATCTTTCCTCATCCTCTTTCTTTCCTCATCCTCTCTTTTTTCATCCTCTCTCTTTCCTCATCCTATTCTATTTACTTTTCCTCATTTTCAAACTCTACGACACCTTCAACCACTCCTCTCGGATGACAGAAGATAGGACGTAGAGGTTCTCTAATGAGGTCTGTTCATTAACTCAATTATCTGATTTTTTAATTAATTAAAATTATAATCTATTACA
This sequence comes from Piscicola geometra, assembly GCA_943735955.1. Classification (NCBI taxonomy): domain Eukaryota; kingdom Metazoa; phylum Annelida; class Clitellata; order Hirudinida; family Piscicolidae; genus Piscicola; species Piscicola geometra. The sequence continues at coordinate 3,747,485 of OX030961.1, forward strand.
AAACAACAATACAATGGTTGAACCAATTGAGCTTTAAACATTGTAAGACAGTAGCCACTACAAAAATGTAGCCACTATACATTCCACACATGCTTCACTGCAAGAATAAACACACCCATACACACACACACACACATAGTGACACACAAAAAATGTCATAGTGAATACTTCAAGGCATGGGTCAGTTACTGTTCGTGATTACATTCAGAAAGATTGCCAAATTACGTCATCGTTCTAACATTTAAATCACATACATGCACACAAATGAAAACAACCACGAAAGATTTGATCGAGAATGCCGTCAATACCTCCATCGATGGGCATCAGAAAATGTCAAATGTCCAAAAATTTGAATATTAATTGAAAAAATTATTGATTGTTATAATGGCAAGCATAGAAATCGAAAAAAAATTATTTTGAACAAAAATGGTGTTTTAAAATTATGGATGTCCGAAGATAAGTGCATGATGAATGAGCCGGGTACACTTGATGAGGTCATGTGTACGTGTGTGTGTGTGCACTTCTAATGAGGTCATGATCAAGGTCTGAGAGGTGATTATCTCTTGGAAATTGTGTTATCATTAGGCGCTAAAAAAATGTAGACATAATTGAAGGAGAAATGGATGGATAAACAGAAAATCATGAGGGGCTGATGATGACGATGATGATGATGAAGGTGAGGGAGAAGCTCATGGACACAGCTTAAGTGACATTTCTTTCTGTGAATAAATCATCACGTCATCGTAAGGACTTGAATTAAACAAAAGCCACAAAATTACTACAACTACTACTACTACTATTACTACTATTACTACTACTACTACTACTACTACTACTACCACTACTATTACTAATACTATTACTACTACTACTACTACTACTACTACTACTACTACTACGACTACTACTACTACTACTACTACTACTACTACTACTACTACTACTACGACTACTACTACTACTACTACTACTACTACTACTACTACTACTACTACTACTACTACTACTACTACTACTACTACTACTACTACTACTACTACTACTACTACTACTACTACTACTACTACTACTACTACGACTACTACCACTACTCACTAATGGCTCAAGCTCCTTCTTATCAACCAAGTTGAATTCAGTGACGAAGTGGTAGAAATGTTTGTAGCAGGTGTTTATGTGGGCCTCCTGAGGGTATAAAACACATGTGAAAACCCAAATAAACACACACACACAAAAACACACACACACACACAAATACACACACGCATACAAATACACACACACAAGAAGATACAAAGAGATACAAACAGCGCCCATGGTGACGAGTGAATCGAAGTGGTGTATGTAGATGTGCACGAAAACTCGGAATAGGCGCTTCATAATCTTCTTCACCATCGACAAGTAACTCTTTGGGAAGGAAACACCTGAGAGAGAGAGATGGTGATGATGAGAGGGGAGTTGGAGGAGGGAAAGATGATGGTGGAGAGAGGTGAGTGAAAAGGTGAAGATAGTGATGGTGAGAAAAGAGAGAAAATTATAAATGAAAGACAGCAAAAGAAGGGAGAAAATGGGGATGAAAAATGAAATTGTGCTGGTCAAAGGATATTAAATGCGAATTACTTGTGTGAAATATTTTTTCTAATAAAATGGATTATTCTCAATAAGTTGATTTTTTCAGTCAAACATAGAAGCAAGGAAAAAATTGAGTGGATGGATGGAGGGACTAATGAATGGATGGATGGACTGACCAGTGGCAACGGGAAAGAGGTACTCATCGTTGATCTGCTGCTCCACCCACTCCATCATCAGCTCGACGTACTGGGGCGCGGTACAACGGGTGGGCTTCTTGTAGCGCACGCCGTCACACCAGTGGTACTCGTATCTGGGGGTGGGGGTGGTGAAGGGGGGTGAAAAGGTAGAGTGAAAGAAAAATAAAGGAGATTTTCTAGGAATTTTTTATATGTCTTTTATAAACCATGACACAACCACGTCACAACCAAGACACGGCAACAAATATAATAATAACAATTATCATTGTGTCTATTTGAAATACGCCATGCCAAGCAGCAGCAGCCCCCCCCCTTCCCCACCCACTTGGGTCCTCCCGACATGACGGGACATGACTCATCGGTGCAGAACTCCGAGACGACTCCGTACACCACGTTGATGCGGTTGAAGAAGTCAACCACTGGAGGATTAGTGGGTGGGTGGATGCTTGGATGGATGGATTGGTGGATGGATGGATGGATGAGTTGGTTAGAGAATGGATGGTGGATGGATGGGTTGGTGGATGGGTTGGTGGATGGATCGGTGAATGAGTTGGTGATGGATAGGTAGATGGGTTGGTAGATGGATTGGTGGATAAGTTGGTTTATGGATGGGTAGATGGGTAGGTTGATGGATGGATGGGTTGGTAGATAAATTGATTAATTAGTGGATTGATGGATAGATGGGTTGGGGGGTAAGAAGTAATAAATGAGTTGATTTTATATTGACGTTATTATAAAACTAATATTTATTTGTTTTTAATATTTTTATGTCTTGTGTTTTTATTTTTCTCTTTAAAGACCTCACCATGAACAGCCAACCAATCATTCAATTCTTCTCCAGCTGGCAACTTCACAACCTTCAAACAGAAAAAAAATTCATCATCATATTTGAATAGCAAGATGAATCTAATAATAATAATAATAATAATAATGACAATAATAATAATAATAATAATGACTTGTCTGAGATCAAGTCCGGAGTGTAGAGAATCGTTTGCTCTTCTGTGAAGCTCATACCTGCATTGGAAGCAGTGATGGGACATATATGAGCTCTTCAGTTGTGTGCCCAGGCACTATATAAAAATGAAAATAAAAAAAGTAAAAATATAATAATTAATATAATTATTATTATTGTTATCATATGGAGTTCAGTTGGAGAGTTGAAGGAGATTACCTTAAGGTGCCTTCCTGCATGTCCTTCTTGCCAGGCCTGAACGTCTGCCCAATGGTGGATTGAGATTTAATGATTAATTAATCATTTGGCAGACGTGGTTTATTAATCATTAATCATTAATGATTAATGCAGTGGATTTGAAGGTGGTTGGTGTGTACATGTGTGTGTGTGATGGTCATAATAATTTATGAGACTTGTTGAATTTAACTCAAATTTAAAGTAATCTATATTGAAACCTTATCTCTTGAGAAAAAAGATGCAAAACCAGACGCCATCTAAGAAGCTGAAAAGGATCAAAGAACCAATGTAACAGGATGCTGTTATTTTTTATAATTGATACAAAAATGAAAAATAAAAATGATCAAAACATATTTTTTTCTATAAAGGTTCAAAATGATTAAACTTTACTATTTCAATTGAGAAAAAGCTTTTAAAAGCACCAATTATTCAAAACTTTAAAATAGTTTTAAAAGTTCAGTTAAGTATTTAATGAAAAAATTATTAATTCTTTAACATTGAAAAAAAATATAAATTTAAATTTAAAAGTATTAGAAATTAATATATATTGAACAGTATGCATTCAGCTTTTTTTCGAGCGATCTTTTTGTTTTTGTACCCCAAAAGCCATCAAGAAAAAATATTTAACAACGTTTTATTAACCATCACATTTTAATATAACCATAAATTTGAACAAATATACTCCCAAACTTTATTCTAAACATTTAAACATGACAAAAAAAACTACTATGAGAAACGATCGGCCATTCATTAATGTTTCTGCATAATTACTAGCAATACATTAAAACTGATTTTCAAAAATACTACCAGAAAAATAACTCAAACTACTCCGCTACACACCACCCTCTGCATTTGTCCCTGACACAATCAACTACAACCCACCAAAATCCAAACCACAACCCCACTCCACAGCTCGACACCACACCACACCAAACACACCACAAGACAAACCCCCCCCCCTTTATTTGGGCGCTTTGTCACCAGCACCCCAGATCCACTTCTTGAAGTAGCCAGTGATGCCAGAGCCTCCAGCCTGCTTCTGTTCGTATAGGTGCTCCAGCGAGGGGAAGTCGACCATCGACAGGGCGAGGTCGAAGAAGAATGGTTTGGCGGGAGTTGGTTCGAACGGCGGTGGCAGGTCTATGATGCGCTTGTGGCTGTTGTTGTTGTTGCCGCTGCTGTCGCGGTATTCGTGAAGTCGCTCGATCAGAGGCTGTGGTGGTCGTGGTATTTTGGTGGTTGGTTGCCATGACTGTGAAGCTATTTAAAGGCTTTATTAGCTTTAAGTTAAAGCAAATAAAGCTTTAACAGCTTAATTCTGTTATTATCATTACTAATATTTATAATAGTTATCATCACCACCACCATCACCATAACCACTCCATCATCATCACACCTTATCCTGCATGATGAGGGAGGAGGAGGAGGAGGAAGATGGTGGGGCGTGGGCGGCTTGGTTGTTGGGGGCTTCGAGGAT
>OX030961.1:3754419-3844419 GCA_943735955.1 Piscicola geometra
CTGAGAGGTTTGTCGATTCGTTCTCACGAGTCTTCTGGATCAGCTCCTGTTAGGGGTTGTGAGTGGTGGTGGATGATGAGTGGGCAGTTGAGATGGTGGTGGGAGATAAAAAATCTTAAAAATGATCCTGTACAGCAGCAGGTACAGTAAAAATAAAAACAGCACTAGCTGAAATAAAAAAACACACACACACAAACACACACGCACACACAAACACACACACACAAAAACACACACACACATCGAGCTTGGAGGTGAGGGGGTCCTCGATGCCAACATGCAGCCTCATCTTCACCAAGTCCTCCACTGCAGACGCATCCCCGCCTATCACGTACTCGCAATACCTTCGTGGTGGTGGTCGTCGCATGGTGGCTGCATTCCCCATTCACCATCCATTCACAATTCACCATCCATTCACCATCCATTCACAATTTACCATTCATTCACCATCCATTCACAATTCACCATTCATTCACCATCCATTCATCCTTCAGCATCAATTTCCCATTCTCCACTCATTCACATTGCCCATTCGCCTACCAATTATCATTTATTCATATATTCCCATTAAGCACCCATTCATTCATGCATCAATTTACGATCCATTCACCACCCACGCATGTATTCATCAATTCATCCATTCACCACATCAATTCAGCATGCACCATTCACCACCCCCCTGCATGCATGCATGCAACATTCACCATCCCCGATGCATGCATGCAACATTCACCACCCCCATGCATACATGCAACATTCACCATCCCCGATGCATGCATGCAACATTCACCACCCCCATGCATGCATGCACCATTGGCTCACTTGATGTTCGGGTTCATCTCCTCACCCCTCGCCACGTACATCTCCCTCGCCTCTCCCACCAACGCTGCACACAACTTCTCGCATATGAGTCTTGGCGGCAAAGTGGTTGTTGTGGTGGTTGAGGTGGTGGTGGTTGTGGCTTGGGTTGGTGGTGGTGGTGCTTTGGGTTGGTGGTTGTGGCTTGGGTTGGTTTTGGTTGGTGGTTGTGGCAAGGTAGTAAGTGGTTGTATTTGGTAGTTGTTGGTTGTGACGAGGTGGTAGTGGTTGTGGCTTGAGTCGCTCAACAGAAAAAAAAGCTTGTAAAAATGAATAATTCATCTAAGTCAACAACATAAACTATAGCTAGAGCTGCACAATTGAACAAACCTTTGTGCAACAAAAACAACAGCTTCACTAGTAACTACAACTACTGCAACATCAACAACAACCACCAACAACTACTGCAACAACAACCACAACTACTGCAACAACAACCCCAACTACTGCAACAACAACCCCAACTACTGCAACAACAACCACAGCTACTGCAACAACCACCAACAACTACTGCAACATCAACAACAAAATAAACAAAAACAACCCACTTGGACGTCCTGAACTGATCCAAGGCATCCTTCCACTGCTGACACTCGAACGACAACAAGCCCTTCATCCACGCACAGTACGACTGTGATGGTGTTGTTGTGTGGTTGTTGTATTTGTTGTGGTTGGTGTAGCTGATGTTCTATTTTGGTTGTTGTAGCTGTAGTGTTGTTTTAGTTGTTAAAGATGTTGTGGTTGTAAATAATGTTTCGTGACTGTTATAGCTAGTGTGTTTCTTGTTGACGTAGTTATACTTGTTGTGATAGTGTTGTTGTTGCTGTGTTAATTCACTAAAATTATCCCATTCTTACTGCTCTCAGCACAATCTCCATTCCCCCTCAACGCCCCTTTCCCCATCACAACAACACCTTGATCTCCAGAAGGGTTCGAGCATCACACTGCACCACACCATCCACTGCCACACTCTGCAGATGTTCTGCGTGCTGTACTGCCTGTGATCAGATGGGTTTTTGAGCACTCAAATAATTCTATTTAGACATTAAATCCATTCAAACAATACTTTAATACTCGAGAACTGCATCCACACAAAATATAACTTATACCTTTACCACTTACAAACTCAATCTACACAATAAGCCCCTGCCGCCAACAACAACAACAACCTTGCCCCCTCCCTTCCCCCAACAACTACAACGCCCCCCCTTCCACCAACCAAACAAAAAACACAATACCCCAACAACAACCACAACCTTCCCTCTCCCTCCAATAACTACAACCCCAACTTCACCTCTCCCTCCAGCAACAACAACAACAACAACCACAACCCCTCCCTCTTCCCCACCCACCTTTCTGAGTCTGGCCTTCATATGGAAGATCTTGCGTGGTTCGGTGTTCGCCTCATACTTCAGTTGCATGCAGTACGCCCAGCATCTCTCTGCGTTCATCAGTGGTATCATCAGACTCCTGTGTGTGTGTGTGTGTGTGTGTGTGTGTTTGTGTGTGTGTGTGTGTATGTGTGTGTGTGTGGCTTTGCTCTTTTAATTTTCTAGTTTTTTTTATTAATTCTATATTGTTCTCTTACATTATTTATTCCAAAATATTCCTCCTCTCTTACCTGACTTCCTTCACCATCTCCAATGGAATCATCTTTCCATGCACCTTGTGTTTGCTGCCTCCTGGAAAACTGATCACCTTACGCACCCTTCGCAACTTTCGCGAACAGTACTGTCTATAAAAGTGTATTGATAGAATTTAAAGGATGACAATAGAGATTAACTTCATGGTTGATGTTTTATTATATTAAAATATTTTAATAGTTTTATTTATCTCAGTGATTGAAACCTGTATCTTTGGTAATCAGAATGGCGGATGCCATGTTGTCTCTGAGCCTCCTTAATCGTCTGCAACACTTTAGTTTGCAGTATTTGTTTTATTAAAATTTAATAATTAAATTTATAGTAAAAATCATTTTTTGAAAGATTTTATAAATAATTTTGTTTTTTATTATAATCAATAATAAATTTTATTTGATTTATTATATAATTATTTTTTAATAAATTAATTATTTAAATAATTCTATTGATGCATTCTCAAAATCAAAATGCCATGCAACACACATCTGTTAGATGCAGCAAAGTGAAAAAGATACAAAAAACAAATTCTTCAAAAATAAGAAATATAATGAAAACCTCCTAAAGATATCGTAACTGGAACAGTTTCTCCTTGCGATTTAACCTCAGTTTCCTTAATTTCCATCTTGGGCGATTGAGCGAAAACGTAGATTGTATCTGATCAGTGATGTGCTCACCATGAAGATAGGCATTTAATACTAAATTTAGAAAAAACCTTCAATAAACTACTGTTTGGATGAAATTTTTTTGAAATGTAAAAAAAAAGTTTGTGATAGCTTTTTTCTTTTATCATGGATGTCTTTTGAGACAAAATATTGAACTTGATTTCAGAGCGCTACAAAAATATATTTTATTGATTCATTGAAAATAAATAAAGAGAAGTCAGTTTGAATTTACTTTGGTCAAAGAAGCTGGAAAAGTTGAAAATGTCATTTCTTATAATAGTTTTATTTATCTGTGAAAATAATTACAGTATACATGTGTTTGTGCACAAAAATAAGAAATCTAAGTGGTTACATATTTGTTAATGAATAAGACAAAAATATTTTAAACCCTGTGTGATAAAATGAAAAATAAAACCTTAAAATTTCATATAAATTTCATTTTTTAACATTATTAAAACATATAATGAAAATTAAATCTATAAAATGTCTCCAAAAAAAGTTAAAATACTATTTTGTATCATTTGACTGCCTTCAAAAGCAACCATCATCAATCCATTAGGGAAAAACAACCTCAGTAGATGAAATACTCAATTTACAAGCTTAAAAGTCCATTTTAAAAAATTGCAACAAATTAGTTTACAAGGTGTGGGTAACATTGGCATGAAAGAACAGTAGTAGTCTATGTGGTAGGCAAAAGCGATGAAGGTGTAGGAGTGGTGGCGGTGGTGGATGTGGCGGGTATGGATGAATAAATGGTGATGGATGGAGTGGTTGTGGGTGAAGAGTTAGCATGCAGCGAGTTCCTGGGTAGTGGCTTAGGGGAGATGGGGGGCTGGTTGTTGAGGGGTGTGGTGCTTGTTGGCCTTGTTGCTTCAGTATTGATGACGCTTGTAGAAGCATGCTTATTTTTGTTGTTGTTCTTGTTGTTGATGTTACCAGTGTTAGTGTTGCTGTTGTTGTTGTTGTGGGTGCTGTTCCTGCTGTAAAGTGAACTATCACTGCTTTGGTGCAACAAGCTGGTGCGTGCTAAAACTGAGTTTACATTACTATTGCCACTACTACTAGCACCACCACCAGTACTACTACTAGCACCACCACCGGCACTACTACTAGCACCACCAGCACCAGAACTACTACTAGCACCACCACTGCTTGTCGTGATGCACGAAAAGTCTTTGAAAACCTCGGCAAACATATCGTCGTCTGTGATTGGTTCATCGAATGGAGTTTCAATAATAATAATAATAAATAATAATAATAAAGATAAGAATAAAAATAATAAGATAATAATGATAAATAATAATAATATTATTAATAATGATAATAATATAAATAATAATTTTTTTGTGCGTCTTTATTTGAGGAATAGATGTAGTGACTGACTGGTGTTGTCGAAACCGCCTTCACTCCTCTTCATCTCCTCATTCAGACGAGCAAGCCTCAAACTGGAGAGAATCAATACATAATAAGGATAAAAAAACAATAATAAAGAAATAAAAAATAATAATAATAAAAATGATAATATTGAATACGACGTACAGGGTGACTACATTAGCATCTGCCTTCTCGATAGCGATGTCCAGGGCATCCTGGTTAAAAGTGAAATTAGTTGCCTTGAATGAAACACTAGAAAACATAAGAAATATTTAAATAATAATAATATCATTAAAATAAATGTAAATCCCAAAAAAACCTTCTTGTCTGAGTTCTTGAGGTGCTGGTTGGCCTTCCTCTTGAGGAGCAGGCAGATTTGACTGTGTGCAAGACATTCAGTTGGCATTCACGATCTTCATTCAGCCATTTGTTCGACCTTGCCCTCCACTCCTCCACCTACGCACTCCCTCCACCTCCACTCATCCATCCCCTCCCCCACTTGTTTCTCACTCCACCAACCCTCTCGACCACCTCACTCAACCCCCCTCCCTCCACTCCACCACCTCACTCAACCCCCCTCCCTCCACTCCACCACCTCACTAAACCCCCTCCCTCCACTCCACCACCTCACTCAACTCCCTCCCTCCACTCCACCACCTCACTCAACCCCCCTCCCTCCACTCCACCACCTCACTAAACCCCCTCCCTCCACTCCACCACCTCACTCAACTCCCTCCCTCCACTCCACCACCTCACTCAACTCCCTCCCTCCACTCCACCACCTCACTCAACCCCCTCTCTCCACTCCACCACCTCACTCAACCCCCATCCCTCCACTCCACCACCTCACTCAACTCCCTCCCTCCACTCCACCACCTCACTCAATCCCCTCCCTCCACTCCACCACCTCACTCAACCCCATCCCTCCACTCCACCACCTCACTCAACCCCTTCCCTCCACTCCACCACCTCATTCAACCTCCTCCCTCCACTCCACCTAGCGTTTCCGAGGTGGGCAGCGTGGTGCAGTGCAGACTGCTGCTCCGCGTCAACAGCGTCCACCTTGGCGCCGTTCAACAACAGAAACTCCACTGGTGCTAGGCTGCCCTGGGTGGTGATGATGATGATGGTGTGGGGGTGATGATGATGAGAATGATGATGAATATTAACAATATTTGCTTCAAATTCAAACGGAAACAAAGATTATCACACGCAAAGAATAAACACGAACTGAAGTGAGGGAGAAAATGAGGGGGGTCTTCCCGTCCTCACCCACGTGGTTTACATCCGCCCCCTCGGCCAGACACCGTAGCATGCCCGCCAAACAACCCTCGTCAGCTGATTTGCATAACAGCTGCGACGCTGTCATTGGTCCGTCGATCTCCCTCTCTAGCCAATCATTGACGTTCTGTGGTAGATCGCTGTAGTTGTCTTGCTCTGAGTTGTTGAGAAGTGGGATGTTTTTTAGTTCACCCACCAGTCATCTGTTTATCCATCCATCCATCCATTTATCTATATTATTCCTCCATTCATCCATCTATATATCTATATTATTCATCCATCCATTTATCTATATTATTCATCCATCCATCCATCCATTTATCTATATTATTCCTCCATTCATCCATCCATATATCTATATTATTCATCCATCCATTTATCTATATTATTCCTCCATTCATCCATCCATTTATCTATATTATTCCTCCATTCATCCATCCATTTATCTATATTATTCATCCATCCATCCATCCATTTATCTATATTATTCCTCCATCCATTTATCTATATTATTCCTCCATCCATCCATCCATATATCTATATTATTCATCCATACATTTATCTATATTATTCCTCCATTCATCCATCCATTTATCTATATTATTCATCCATCCATCCATCCATTTATCTATATTATTCATCCATCCATCCATCCATTTATCTATATTATTCCTCCATCCATCCATCCATATATCTATATTATTCATCCATCCATTTATCTATATTATTCCTCCATTCATCCATCCATTTATCTATATTATTCCTCCATTCATCCATCCATTTATCTATATTATTCATCCATCCATCCATCCATTTATCTATATTATTCCTCCATCCATTTATCTATATTATTCATCCATCCATCCATCCATCCATTTATCTATATTATTCCTCAATTCATCCATCCATTTATCTATATTATTCCTCCATCCATCCATCCATTTATCTATATTATTCCTCCATTCCTCCATCCATTTATCTATATTATTCCTCCATTCATCCATCCATTTATCTATATTATTCCTCAATTCATCCATCCATTTATCTATATTATTCCTCCATTCATCCATCCATTTATCTATATTATTCCTCCATTCATCCATCCATCCCACCTTGAAGGTCATTGCTTGGCTCAAAGAAGGCGTCTGTAGATGATAAAGACTCCATTTTAAATTATAAGAATTACACTTAAATAGAATATAATATAATAATTTAATGAAACAACATGCTGTTATATAATAATCAAATAAAATAAAATGCTATTATAAACTAACTAAATAAATAAATAAATAAAACTATTATATAATTGTATTCATAATGCAATATAATCTAATTATACTCTATTTGTCTATAAACGCATACTTGAAAGTTAATTACACCCATAATAACCTTGATTCTCTACCGTGGGTGTTTTCTGATCATCATCATCAACCACGCCATCATCATTATCAAGACGATTGTTGGTGGTAGTAGTAGTAGTGGTGGAGGTGGCGGGAAAAGGAATAAAGCCGTTAGAGGTGGCTTCAAGAGAAGAAGCGGTGGCTGGTTGTTTGGTGGCTGGTGGCTTGGTGGCTGGTTGCTTGGAACGGACGAAGGACTTCTTGATGTATTTCTCACTGATCCACGCCTCACGAACGTCCCTATGGTGATGGTTGATGGAGAGTGGTGATGATGGAGTGGTGAAATAAATTATAGTACAATACATTAAAGTAGCGTAAAATACAATACGATACAATAAAACGCAATAAGATACAATAAAATGCAATACAATAAATACAATATTATATTTTATTACAATGTATTGTTACACCTTCTTCCCCACCCGCCCATTACATTGAACCAACCAACCAACAATGCAACAAAACCCCCAACCAACCTTCCACACCCTGGGGTCGCCCTGGCAACAGAGGCATTCTCGACACACCTCTCGAACACCCTGTTAACCACCCGGTTACCTAGCGACACCATCACCCTCACCTGGTCATCCTCCCACGCGTCCAAGGTCACCGATCTGACCTTCGACCTGTGAACGCCAAAGCTCCTGTGTAGGTGGCGGGTGGGTGAATGGCTGTGGGTGAGTAGTGAGGATGGGTGGGTGGATGGCTGGGTAGGTGGATGGGTCAAGACGGGATAATGCTTAACATTTTCAATATTTTTACGAACTATAAGAAATTAAAACTAACCACCTCAATCACCCTACCCCCGAATTAAAACCACCTCTAGGCAAACCAAACCCCATCCATACAACTCACCCCCCCTTTTCCACCCCCGCACCCCCCCCCCTTTCCCACCCCCACACCCCCACCACCACCACCACCACCACGCACCGATGGATTCCAGAGCACTCGATGCAGAGGGTGATGCCGAAGTTGTAGGAGGACCACTTCGGGTCGCTCTGGCCACAGTCGCAACACACCTGGTTGCCAGGCACGCGGGTGATTTCTTGAAGGTGGCTGTGGTGGGTGGGAAGGGGTGGTGGTGGTTGTGGTGGGTGGGGAGGGGTGGTGGTGGTTGTGGTGGGTGGGTGGGAAGGGGTGGTGGTGGTTGTGGTGGGTGGGAAGGGGTGGTGGTGGTTGTGGTGGGTGGGTGGGAAGGGGTGGTGGTGGTTGTGGTGAGAGTGGCTTTTGTATCAGAGGAATGGAAATTGTGGTGGTGATGGCACTTGTGGTGGTGAGGGTGGTTAAAAAGGTTTTTTTAAAACCCAATATGGCAATTCTGAAATATACCAATCAAAAAAATATCTTTTAAACCATCCAAAAAAGCCTCTATCGATTCCCTCTCCCCTCAGCAGCCCCCCCTCACCTGTTATACTTGGGGACGCCATGACCAGAGGGAACTCTAGCTGACTGACTCCTCACCCCTCCCTGCTGATATGACCTCAAGTCCACCGATGACGATGACTGTGTGTGTGTGTGTGTGTGTGTGTGTGCGTGTGTGTGTGTGTGTGTATGTGTGTGTGTGTGTGTGTGTGTGTGTGTGTGTGTGTGTGTGTGTGTGTGTGTGTGTGTGTGTGTGTGTGTGTGAGTGTGTGTGTGTGTGTATGTGGATATGTATGTGTGTATGTGGATATGTATGTGTGCTTATGCGTATTTTTGTATATGTGAATTAACACCCGGCCCAATTACCTTGGACGAAGGGGGCGGGGTTGGCATGCGGTTGTAGGCCTTCCTGGCAGCCTCTTGGATCGCCTCTATCCACTGCCTGCACTCCCTGGCGTTGTCTGCCTGCAGGAGGTGCGATCTGGATGGTGGTGGTGGTAGTGATGTTAATGGTGGTGGTGATGATGGTGGTGATGATGATGGTAGTGATGATGGTGGTGGTGATGTTGATGGTGGTGGTGATGATGATGGTGGTGATGATAATGATGATAGTGGTTGGGTTAATTTTGGGGGGAGTGATGGTTGATGGAAGAATCGGGTGAAAAAACAGAAAGAATATATGAATGGATGATAAATGAATGATTATTATTTTTATTGTTATCATCATCATCATCAACCTGACAGGAGAAACCACTTGTAAACAAAATCGGCGTTCCGTGTCTTCAAACGACACTACATTGCACAGTCTGTGTGTGTGTGTGTGTGTGTGTGTGTGTGTGTGTGTGTGTGTGGGTGTGTGTGTGTGTGTGTGTGTGTGTGTGTGTGTGTGTGTGTGTGTGTGCCTGTCTGTGCGCATTTGTGTGTGCATTTAGGTGTGTGTTTCTGTGTGTTTCTTTGTACGTCTGTGTGTGTGTGCTTGTGTGTGTTTGTATGTGTAATTGTATGAGTGTACCTGAGGTCTTTCTCCAGCACCACAGCGCCATCTCGGGAGCGTTGTTGACTGCAGTAGAGCAGCTGGTTGTCCTCCACTATGAACCAGCGCCTTGGAGTCGTTTGTTGCATCTCTATCATCATCATCATCATAACCAACATCTTCATTACTACTCATCTTCTTCATCATCATCATCATCATCATCATCATAATCACCACCACAATCATCATCATCATCATAATCACCGCCACCATCATCATTACAATCATCATCATCATCATCCTCATCATCATCATAATCATCATCATTACAATCATCATCATCATCACCAAGGACGTACCTGACCCATGACTTGAAGGCACTGCTGGTTCTCTTGTACAAGTAGCCTTCCATCGTAACTCCTCCCCCACCCTTGCTCTCTTCCTCCTGATCATCATGGTGGATCGATGGATGTATGGATGGATGTATGGATAGATGGATGGATGGATGAATGGATGGATGGATGAATGGATGTATGGATGTATGGATGGAGAGATAGGAAGATAGTGAGATAGTTGGTAGATGAATGAAAGGATGGATAGATAGACTGATGAATGGATAGTTGGAATAATAGATGGATGGATGGATGGATGTGGAGGCAGTAGATTGATGGATGGATACATTGATGGATGCATGCATGAATGAGGACCTGTTGAGTGACGTCAGAGGGGTTGTTGCGTTGGACATCCATGGTGTGCGACTTGACGTCCTTTGGGTGGGCATGCATGCAAAGATCACTACTGCGCTCAAGAAAGAACTATTTAAATATTCAAAGTATTAATTATATTACATTCCCCATCATCATTCACATCATCATTATCATCATCATCATCTTACAATTAACATCAACATCATCATCACCATCCTTATAATTATCACCACCATCATCATCATCATCATCACCAGCATCACCAGCATCATCACCACCATTACATCGTCTAGGACAGCTTCGATATCCGCCTTCATCTGCACTTTGGTGCTTGTGACACTCTCATCGAGCTCCTTCAGCTGCATCCATGCATGACGAAGCATTCATCCATTCACCAATGCATTCATGCATCCCCCCCCAACTCGTGTTATCCTCCACCCATTCATTCACCAATGCATCCACCAATGGATTCATTCATCCACCTAATTATTCATTCATCCATTCACCTAATTATTCATTCATCCATTCACCTAATTATTCATTCATCCATTAACCTAATTATTCATTCATCCTTTAACCTAATTATTCATCCATTCATCCACCTGAGCATCCATCAGGCCGATGTGGGGCTTCAGCTCGGCATACGAGTCGTTCATGTGCTGCAGGAAGCAGTCTTGGAAGGCGTAGTGAGAAGACATCTGCATGGAAGGATGGAAGGGTGGATGAGAAATCGTGGATGAATGAATGATGAAATAAGTATATAAATAAAGGAATAAATGATTGGATGAATGAATGATGATGAATGGATGAATGGATGATGGGATAGATCAGTAGATGGATGGATGGATGGATGGATGGATGGAAGATGGATGCGTTAGTGGATGATGGATGTGTTAGTGGAGGGATGGATGATGAGATAGATTAGTGGAGGGATGGATGGATGACTCACACAACTCAGCATCTGCATCTTCTTTTTCAGCTGCAAACTGTTCAGCTTTCGGTTCGATAATGTATATGTTACATAAATCATCATCATCATCATCAGAACCACCCCCACCACCATCATCATCAGCACCCCCACCACCATCATCATCATCAGCACCTCGTATACGTAGTCGAGGGACGTCTTCTTGAAGTGGTTGCGGCAGATGGAGAGATGGCTGTTCGCCTCGATGCACTCTCCCGGCCTGCTCTTCGACACCTGTAGTGCATAATTTTCTATTTTAATTACAGGTGCTAATTGATGATTACACGTAATGAATGATTACACGTAATTAATGAGCTGTTACATGTAATTAATGAGCTGTTACATGTAATTAATGAGCTGTTACATGTAATGAATGATTACACGTAATTAATGATTACATATAATTAATGAGCTGTTACATGTAATTAATGAGCTGTTACATGTAATTAATGAGCTGTTACATGTAATTAATGAGCTGTTACATGTAATTAATGAGCTGTTACATGTAATTAATGAGCTGTTACATGTAATTAATGAGCTGTTACATGTAATTAATGAGCTGTTACATGTAATTAATGAGCTGTTACATGTAATTAATGAGCTGTTACATGTAATTAATGAGCTGTTACATGTAATTAATGAGCTGTTACATGTAATTAATGAGCTGTTACATGTAATTAATGAGCTGTTACATGTAATTAATGAGCTGTTACATGTAATTAATGAGCTGTTACATGTAATTAATGAGCTGTTACATGTAATTAATGAGCTGTTACATGTAATTAATGAGCTGTTACATGTAATTAATGAGCTGTTACATGTAATTAATGAGCTGTTACATGTAATTAATGAGCTGTTACATGTAATTAATGAGCTGTTACATGTAATTAATGAGCTGTTACATGTAATTAATGAGCTTTTACATGTAATTAATGAGCTGTTACATGTAATTAATGAGCTGTTACATGTAATTAATGATTAAACGTAATTAATGAGCTGTTACATGTAATGAATGATTACTTGAGCATTCTTGGCGAAGGCAGAGTCGACGTCTTCGGAGCCCTTGTGGAATGCCTTGCGGACCTCTTTCACTCGCTTTATGTCGCTGTCGTGTGGTAGTGGTTGTTGTGGTGTAGTCGTGGTAGTGGTCGTTGTGGTGTAGTCGTGGTGTGGTCGTTGTGGTGTAGTCGTGGTAGTGGTCGTTGTGGTGTAGTAGAGGTAGTGGTCGTTGTGGTGTAGTCGTGGTATGGTTGTTGTGGTGTAGTCGTGGTATGGTTGTTGTGGTGTAGTCGTGGTGTGGTCGTTGTGGTGTAGTCGTGGTGTGGTCGTTGTGGTGTAGTCGTGGTGTGGTCGTTGTGGTGTAGTCGTGGTGTGGTCGTTGTGGTGTAGTCGTGGTGTGGTCGTTGTGGTGTAGTCGTGGTGTGGTCGTTGTGGTGTAGTCGTGATAGTGGTTGTTGTGGTGTAGTCGTGGTGTGGTTGTTGTGGTGTAGTCGTGGTGTGGTCGTTGTGGTGTAGTCGTGGTGTGGTCGTTGTGGTGTAGTCGTGGTATGGTTGTTGTGGTGTAGTCGTGGTAGTGGTTGTTGTGGTGTAGTCGTGGTGTGGTTGTTGTGGTGTAGTCGTGGTAGTGGTCGTTGTGGTGTAGTCGTGGTGTGGTTGTTGTGGTGTAGTCGTGGTGTGGTCGTTGTGGTGTAGTCGTGGTGTGGTCGTTGTGGTGTAGTCGTGGTATGGTTGTTGTGGTGTAGTCGTGGTAGTGGTTGTTGTGGTGTAGTCGTGGTGTGGTTGTTGTGGTGTAGTCGTGGTAGTGGTCGTTGTGGTGTAGTCGTGGTAGTGGTTGTTGTGGTGTAGTCGTGGTAGTGGTCGTTGTGGTGTAGTCGTGGTAGTGGTCGTTGTGGTGTAGTCGTGGTGTGGTCGTTGTGGTGTAGTCGTGGTAGTGGTTGTTGTGGTGTAGTCGTGGTAGTGGTTGTTGTGGTGTAGTCGTGGTAGTGGTCGTTGTGGTGTAGTCGTGGTAGTGGTCGTTGTGGTGTAGTCGTGGTATGGTTGTTGTGGTGTAGTCGTGGTGTGGTCATTGTGGCGTAGTCGTGGTGTGGTCATTGTGGTGTAGTCGTGGTATGGTTGTTGTGGTGTAGTCGTGTGGTAGTGGTCGTTGTGGTGTGGTCGTTGTGGTGTAGTCGTGGTGTGGTCGTTGTGGTGTAGTCATGGTAGTGGTTGTTGTGGTGTAGTGGAGGTAGTGGTTGTTGTGGTGTAGTCGTGGTGTGGTCGTTGTGGTGTAGTCGTGGTGTGGTCGTTGTGGTGTAGTCGTGGTAGTGGTTGTTGTGGTGTAGTCGTGTGGTAGTGGTCGTTGTGGTGTGGTCGTTGTGGTGTAGTCGTTGTGGTGTAGTCGTGGTAGTGGTTGTTGTGGTGTAGTCGTGGTAGTGGTTGTTGTGGTGTAGTCGTGGTAGTGGTCGTTGTGGTGTGGTCGTTGTGGTGTAGTCGTTGTGGTGTAGTGGAGGTGTGGTCGTTGTGGTGTAGTCGTGTGGTAGTGGTCGTTGTGGTGTAGTCGTTGTGGTGTAGTCGTGGTAGTGGTTGTTGTGGTGTAGTCGTGGTAGTGGTTGTTGTGGTGTGGTCGTTGTGGTGTAGTCGTTGTGGTGTAGTGGAGGTGTGGTCGTTGTGGTGTAGTCGTGTGGTAGTGGTCGTTGTGGTGTAGTCGTTGTGGTGTAGTCGTGGTAGTGGTTGTTGTGGTGTAGTCGTGGTAGTGGTTGTTGTGGTGTAGTCGTGGTAGTGGTCGTTGTGGTGTAGTCGTGGTAGTGGTTGTTGTGAAATAGTCGTGGTAGTGGTTGTTGTGGTGTAGTCGTGGTAGTGGTCGTTGTGGCTTTAGTGGTGGTTCAGATGCAGTGCTTTAGATGAATGTGGTGGTAGTTTGGTGTGCTTGTGGTGATGATGTGTGGTGTGATGGTGCTTTGTATGGATGTAGTGGTGTTGTTTTGATCGTGGTAGTGCGCCAGTGGTTGTGGTAGTAATAGTTTTGTTGTGGTTTGTTGGAGTTTGTATTGTTGTTGTTGTTGTTGTTGTTGTTGTTGTTGTTGTTGTTGTTGTTGTTAATCAAGAGTAGTA
Organism: Piscicola geometra; assembly: GCA_943735955.1. NCBI lineage: Eukaryota > Metazoa > Annelida > Clitellata > Hirudinida > Piscicolidae > Piscicola > Piscicola geometra. The sequence continues at coordinate 3,768,731 of OX030961.1, forward strand.
TCAAAACTTGCGTACGTCTTGACGAAGTTGGACAAGACTCCTGCTACATTGAGGTAACAGCGTTCAATCATTAACTGTTGGAGTGGTGATGATAATGATGGTGGTTGTGCTGATGACGATGATGATGATGTTGGTGTTCACGATAATGATTTGTAGATTTACTTGGTAACTAGAATGCCAGTTGGTGGAGGTTTTGTTGAACTTACCAATGGCATCCTGTATAAAAAAAGTGAAATGATGATGATGATGATGATGATGATGATGATGATGATGATGATGATGATGATGATAATGATGATGATGGTGGTGTTGATGATGATGGTTATAGTAATAATGAAAAGACCAGTAGGTTAGGATCATCTTTGAAGTGCACCATGAGTGATTGGAAGGCTGCCAAGAAGCTGCTGCAGATGGATGAGTTGATGGATTGGATGGATGAGTGGATGGATTGGATGGATAAGTGGATGGATTGGATGGATGAGTTGATGGATTGGATGAATGGGTGGATGGATTGGATGGATGATTTGATGGATTGGATGGATGAGTGGATGGATTATATGGATGAGTTGATGGATTGGATGGATGAGTGGATGGATGAGTTGATGGATTGAATGAATGGGTGGATGGATTGAATGAATGAGTTGATGGATTGGATGGATGAGTTGATAGATTGGATGAATGGGAAGATAATGGATGGATGGATGGGTGGGTGGATAGATTAGTGGATGGATAAATGGATAGATGGGTAGATGAGTGGATGGTTGAATAAATGAATGGGTAGATGAATGTATGGATGGAATGGATAAGAAGATGGATTAACCGGGTAGAAGATTGCTAAAACAAAATCGAATGGTACTTGTATGCGGTTTGGAAGGTCTTGCCATGCTCCACAATCAAGCCACTGTACTTTATCACCTACAATCATTTATGGAAATTCTCTAGAATATGTTTGAAAGATACCAATTCATCCACCTTTCCATTAATCCATTTGATTATTCATCCTTCCTCGATCAATCCATATGTTTATTCATCCCTTCCTCCATCAATCCATATGTTTATTCATCCATTCCTCCATCAATCCACATGTTTATTCATCCCTTCCTCCATCAATCCATATGTTTATTCATCCATTCCTCCATCAATCCATATGTTTATTCATCCATTCCTCCATCATTCATCAAAAACCTTCTCCAGGTGGTTCTCGAAAGACTCAATGTCCTTTTCATGTTCATGCACTACTGACCTGCAGAAGTTTACTGATTAGTAAGTAAGATAGTATATATTTATTAAAAATTAACTAAAAATATAATTTAAAGAATAATAAGAAAAAAGATCATATATTAATATTATTATTATTTAAACTTTAAATTTTAAAGGAATAAACATACTAAATAAATAAATAAAAATAATATTTTAAACATTATGAATGCAAAAAGTAAATAAAATTAATATTATATGTAAATCCTACAAAATAAAAAATAAAAAAACGGAAAAAAATTGTGATGAATAAAGCAGACGAAGAGACCTGAATTTGGGAGAGTCTTTGAGGCACTCCCTCCAGTCAAGACTTATTGATTGGGACATGCTGACAAGTTTTTGTGGACTTTTGATAATATTTGAGTTAAAACTACCTAAAATATTTTTTATTTGATTTTTATAATATCTAAATGTGAAAAGAACTTGAACTTTTTGGTGGTTCAACTACAAAAGAATCGGTTTATATAGGTTTTTCATTTTTTTAATGATAAAATACAAATCTAGATATAACTGAATTATTTTCCATGTATTATCTAGCTTTGAGTCTGTTTTTATTTAAGAAAAATCACATATCCGGAAAAAACAAATTCGTCGTAGACTTTAAATGTACTTTTAACCGAACTATAAATAATTATGATTGGATAGATTTATTTTTATATTGTAGAAATGAATAATAACTCATTAAATGATAAATCAAGGATTATAAATATATATTTTTTATTTAACAATTAAATTTTTTTTCCATAAGTTTTGAATTCCAAGTATCGAAACTTGGAATTGATAGCTTATGGGAAAAAAATAAAGTTACTTCGGTTTCTTCTAAATATATTTTCTTCAATTTTTGGAAATTTAGATTGGAGTAATCAACTTGACTTTCAAAGGTGGATTGAGAAATTCTCAACATAAGAACGGCGATGATACGAAAAAACACAAAACTGTTTTTCTTTTTTTTCACAGTATATTTTTTATTCATAGAAGCACACATATGTCAGAAAGATGTCAGAAACGATGCTGATGGATGATACAAGTATCACCACGATCATCAAGCTTGGATCAGTGAAATTATTTTTATGTATCAAATAATGGAGTAGATTAATTAATAACTGTTTGAAAGCCAAGGTACCAAGTGATGAACACTTTTACATGAATATTAATTTCTGTAAAGCTATTCTTTCTAGTGCTGTTTCAAAATAATTTATTGCAAAATTTAAAAACGACGAACTTTGAAATAATGACATGATTCGCATGCAAAGACTATAAATCTCAAATGTTAGCATTTTATGGTGCCTTAAATACTAGTAGGACATGGAGTCGCATATATTAAATGCATTTGGTTGCCCCGCTGGAAAGACGAATGGCTTTTTAAAAAATTTCTTTTACGCAATGCGATTTTTTCACTTAAAATTAACTTTCTAAAAGATTTTTTATCGCAGTTCACAGTGCTATTAGCACGTCGGGTTCAACAGGGCTAGACATACTTTTTTCTAGTTGCTTCTTGGATGTCTTGATTTCACGAGCAGGTTTAACAGATGAATTGATTGACTTTTATAATGCCATTTTGCTAGTTGCTCATCACTGCGTTGAGAGCACTTGCAAGCCGCAAGGAAACGTTTGAGTCGTGTTTCCAGGCGTGGTCTGCATCTTATCACCACAATCGGCCCGATAAGCAAACGTATGCAGCGATAACGATTACTCATTCATGCATCCATCAATCCATATACGTGTGTGAGTGTGTGTTTGTGTGTGTGACTATGCATGAATGTGTGAGTGAGTGTGAGCTTGTTTGTTTTTCGTGCGACTATGTATGCATGTGTTTGGAAATTTTTTAAACTAAAGGACCCGAATGTGAATATTTAAAAATGATCAGTTAACCTCAACAAGCCCTTCTTCTTTTCTCGTTTTTTCTTCACCCTTTTCTTCATGAAATGTCATCCTATCACTAATGCACCATGCCGACCATCATCAATACTGATCACCCTCTCCTTCAAATTCACCATCACCGCCTTCCCTTTTTCCCCTTCCTCCTTCTTTTCACCACAATTTCTTTTCCATCCTTCCCCACCTCCACTTCCCAATTCCTTGTGCAACCACCACCACCTCCCAATTCCTTGTGCAACCACCACCACCTCCTAACTCCTTGTGCAACCACCTCCACCTCCCCAAGGAGCCTATCATAACGAAGCATGCCACTCTAATCACTGCTGCCAACTGCACTCGCCCTCTAATCTCACTCATTAACCCTTATTCCTACCCTTCCTCCCTCCCTTCCTCCCTTCCTTCCTCCCTTCCTCCCTTCCTCCCTTCCTTCCTCCCTCCCTTCCTTCCTCCCTTCCTTCCTCCCTTCCTTCCTTCCTTCCTCCCTTCCTCCCTTCCTTCCTCCCTTCCTCCCTTCCTCCCTTCCTTCCTTCCTCCCTCCTTTCCTCCCTTCCTTCCTCCCTTCCTTCCTCCCTTCCTCCCTCCCTCCCTTCCTCCCTCCCTTCCTCCCTTCCTTCCTCCCTTCCTCCCTTCCTCCCTTCCTTCCTTCCTCCCTTCCTTCATTCCTTCAATGAATCCTAACCAACCGACAGTTTTAGGCATTAGTTTCATAAATTATTTTTTTATTTGCAAAATATAAAGAAAATTTAATGCTAAAAAATAAGTTATGATTAAGTAAGTTTCGCTTCGTCATCAGATCCATTAAAATCTTGTTAAATATAATGAACCTACCCAAGAAAGAGAGAGAGAGGGGTCAGGGATGGGTGCTTGTGTGTGCAATGGAGTGGCTGACGTCGTGGGTAGGTGCGTGTTGCAATGCAGGGGTGTCAAGCTCTCAGCTTCAGTGCCGCCGAGTAATTAACTCGCCGTAAATACATTTCGAAACACGTTGTTGCAATGTGTGCCTTCGGGTCGGAATGCTGCAATAAAGGCTGCAGCTGATTTTCTGTTTTATAATATATAAAAGTTCAACTTTATATTTTTAAAGCTATTTCCATAGATATAACTTTTTATTGTTTAAATATCTCCGATATTTTTTGATTTAGGAGCATCTTAACTGATCTTGCGGAGTTACTCAACGTGGCTTATGCAATGGAGGAATTGGTGGCCAATAAAAATGTTTGTTTGATTAAATCGACTTTCTACCGTCGCCCCGAGCACAAAATAAATTAATCAACTTTTTCGTTGGGTATTTAAAATACTCTTGCACGACTATTACTATCGCTATTTCTGGATCCATCTTGTCCTGATTTTGTATTCGTTCTTTAACGATGTTTTGAAAACAGGTTAGTGATCGCATCCTTAAATGTTTATTTCCCAAGTGTCAACTAAATCAGCAATCATCCTCATCACTATCATAATCATAATCATCATCGTTATTCTTGAAGGAATAACAGTTGAAAGTTACTTTCAAAGGCGTTGTATTGCAATTATGAATATTGCACAGAATTTCAATGAAGTCTTCAATATGGTACAAATTGTATGTCACATTAAATATCTATTAGTATTTTAATGTATCAATATTATTTAATACTAATATTTTGTTTGCAAAAAATCCAAAAATGTACACTACATTCTCAACAAATCAACGAATAAAATATAAATACATTTAATCAAGTTCTATAAATTAACTCTAAAAATGTAAATAAATTAAATGAATTTGAGGAAAGAGCGCTATAGAAATTTATTTGATTATTTGATTGATTGATCTATTATCTTAATTATGTTTTTGAAAATTAATTTCCGCAAAATATTTTCAAAACATAAATTTAGAAAGACTTATATTTCTTTATCGTTAACCCAGTCGACACGTTTTAATTGTCATGGCATCAAGCAAATGTAATTAGAAGCGAAGTAATCACCTCACGAGTAATTCAATTAATATGGCGTTGCATAAAGACTGGGCGTCATTGGAGAGTTGCCAAACGATGGGTGTTGAGATTTGAAGTATTGAAATGGTGTGGCCTAGAATACTTAATAATAATGACGAGCATTATTATAGTGGCGTATAACCCGAAAGGGCTTCTAGGCCACTTAGGCTGCATATTTTCATTTGCGCCTTTGGGTTACTAGGGCATTGGTTGAACTTGAACCTAGGACCTTTCATTATTGGTCAAAGCCGAGAGTCGTTGCCGACTCAGCTACCCGTTCACCCATATTTAAATTAAATTAATTTTTAATTACTGGCCATTAAAGAGGCTTATTGTACTGTAAAAGTATGGCCTAGAAAAGACTTTTACGATTAATTAATTATCAAATTAACTTATAATTAAAAGAATGTCAAATGAGGTAATGAGAATAAATACGTCACTCGTGTCTAACAAACTTATCGAATGAACTTCAAAAAAGTCCTCAAACTTGACGTCAAGATTGAAGTGGAAGTGGTCTAAAGGTGATCGAATAACAAGGGTTAGGTAGAGTATTCGATTCGGTAAGTGATGCCATAACAATCGTAGAAGGTTCAAAACGATGGGGAAGGTGGGTTGAGAGATGGGGAAGATGGGTTAAATGAGGGAAAATGGGTTAAAGGAAGGAGGAGAAGGTGGGTTGAAGGAAGGAGAAGGTGGGTTAAAGGAAGGAAGGAGAAGGTGGGTTAAAGGAAGGAGAAGGTGAGTTGAAGGAAGGAGAAGGTGGGTTAAAGGAAGGAGAAGGTGGGTTAAAGGAAGGAAGGAGAAGGTGGGTTAAAGGAAGGAGAAGGTGAGTTGAAGGAAGGAGAAGGTGGGTTGAAGGACGAGAAGGTGGGTTAAAGGAAGGAAGGAGAAGGTGGGTTAAAGGAAGGAGAAGGTGAGTTGAAGGAAGGAGAAGGTGGGTTGAAGGACGAGAAGGTGGGTTAAAGGAAGGAAGGAGAAGGTGGGTTAAAGGAAGGAGAAGGTGAGTTGAAGGAAGGAGAAGGTGGGTTAAAGGAAGGAGAAGGTGGGTTAAAGGAAGGAAGGAGAAGGTGGGTTAAAGGAAGGAGAAGGTGGGTTAAAGGAAGGAGAAGGTGGGTTAAAGGAAGGAGAAGGTGGGTTGAAGGACGAGAATTCTAATGGTCAGTCGATGGTAAGAAAGTAAGTGAAAGAAAAATTAGTTTAATGATGGTGGGAAATTGAAAGATTTGAAAATAGGTTAAAGTTTTAATGAAAGAAAGATGGATGGTTGGTTGGTTGGTTGGTGAGGTGGTTAGCACACACCCACCATCACTCCTGCCATCTTGATCATTTCTGCGCTGTACTGGCTGTTGTTGAAGGCGTTTTCTGGAGATTGCTTGAATTGTTGTTGTGGTTGTGCTTGCTCTGAAGCTTGTTGCTGATGTTGATGTTCTGTGAGCTGTTGTTGGTGTTGTTCTGTGAGCTGTTGTTGCTGCTCTGATAGTTGTTGGTGTTGTTTCGACAAATGGTGCTCGTGTTTGATTAAGTTTTGTTGTTGTTGTTGCGAGTGGAGTTGGTTGTGTTGCAGGCTGTTGTGGTGGGGGATGTGGTTTTGAATGAGTAGTTGTTCGATGGATTGGCCTTTCAGGAACTGGGGAGGGTAGGGAAGGAGTGGGTCGTAATAGCATGTCAGCATTGAGGCGTCGGTCGGGTCAGGCTTGTGGTCGATGGTGGTTGAACGGTGTTCGAGTGTGTTCGAGAGGTGGTCAAGGCTGCTCGAATGTTGGTTGAGACTGCGAGTGTCGATGCTGTGGCCGTGGTGGTCTGAGTGGCCGTTGCTGAAGGCGTTCTTGTGGTCGTTGTTGTCGCTGTTGTTCGTCTTGGAAGGGGGCTTGGAGGGCTTGTGGTGGCTGCTGCTAGAGGAGTGGTCGCTTTTGGAAGAAGTGGACTTTTTCTTCGTGTCGATCGACTTGACGTCTGTTCAGTTGGAGCAGTGACCGATGAAATGCAAAAAAAATTTAAAAAGCATAAAAATATTGTATTGTATGACAGACCTTTCTTTTCTGGCTGGTGGGACTTGCCTGCAGACTTTGGCTTCCTCTTCCTCGTTTGTATGCCTTCTTTCCTCATCGACAGAGGTCGTGGAATCTGCGAGATTGAGAATATTAAATATATATTTGATTAAAGTAAGAGTTAATACAGAAACCGTTTGCTAGATCACTTTAGTAAAATTTTATTTTTTCCAAAAATTCATTGTTTTCTCCATTAAACTACTCATAAATTGGTTCGGTTAATTGTCATACCCAAGAAAGGATCATTAAAAACAAAAGGGACCTTGAAGAATGATTGAACTGATCAGTCATCGCAACCTCAAATTAATTCGAACCATTTGCCTCTGACTCACCAACCAACCACTACAACATCATTTACATCACGCTCATCTGAGCCACTGAAACCTATACAGTAACGCCAACACTAGAAACTCTGCATATTTTAAATCTATTTCCCATAGTATTTTGTTAAGAATTAAAAACTGCTATTAATAAAATACATTTATCTTTTTATTACAGCTATTTCCAGCACCTCCACTCACCCCATGCAGTTTGAAGTAGAGACCACAGGCGTTGCAAACAGGCTCTCCCTCGTTACTCCTGCGCCACAACGTGGTGTTGGTGGTCTGGCAGTTGGTGCAGCTGAGGCCGTAGCGTCTTGTCGCTTGCTGTGGTTGGAGTGATGTAGTTGGCTTGTTAGGGGTTTGGTTTTTTAGTGGTTAGAGTGGTGTGGTTGGCTTGCTGTGGTTGGCTTGTTAGGGGATGGTTTGTTAGTGGTTAGAGTGGTGTGGTTGGCTTGTTAGGGGATGGTTTGTTATTGGATGGTTTGTTGGGGGATGGTTTGTTAGTGATTGGAGTGGTGTGGTTGGATGGTTAGTGGTTGGAGTGGTGTGGTTGGATGTTAGTGGTGGTTTTGATATTGAAACATTATTTTTTAGTTAAAGCACAAAAAATGGAGCATAGGCCAATCGACTCAACGCATTGTGTCTCTATCTTCAGCTTCACATGAGACAAATTGTAACGATTCAATAATGACGCGCTTAAGAAACATATAAAAAGGCATAAAAGGCGCTAGAAGATACAAATGTTTCGAACACACCCACCTCCAATACACTCACCCCTGGCACATTGACCAGTCTCTTGGGTTGTCTGGTCAGGGGCCGATTGAAGCCGTTCATCTTCTGGTACAAGCCACAAGCGTTGCATAGGTAGTGGCCTGGTGAGAAGAGAGAGAAAGGATGGTAAGGAAGGGTTGATGGTGGTGGGAGAAACCAATGATGATGAGAATGCTGGTAAAGTTAGTAGTAGTGGTGTTGTTGTTGTTAAAGGTAGTGGAGCTGGTAAGTTGTTGAGAGTAAATTATGAAATGATGAGCTGAAGACATGGATGCATCCAGTACAATCGAAAAGAAAAACCAGTCTATTGGAAGGCCTTAACGCCGTGTAATTTGCCACTTTGAAATTATAAATAAGCACTAGAGCGATAGAGATATTCTTCTTTATAAGTTTGCACTGGCGAAGGTGGTTGTAGTGAAGTGGGTATGGAGAGAAAGTGCGGTGAGTTATGCGCTTGCTTGGATGTGTGAAACGAGAATAGTAATAGGAAACAAATTGAAGTCTTGATAATAAGGCTACATATTTTGATTGCGTTGTTTTTAGTTATTTATAATACATTAGACTTTTATTTAGGTCTGAATAAACATTATAAAATGTATTAAAATGTCGCAAATTCTAGCTGCACATTTAAACCACAACAAATGATAAACCGGCTTCATGCATGAATCATTCTAATGATTTAAAATATTTTTTAACGCCTTTGAAATATGGTAGTTGCAAGGTAGTAGAACTCAACCAACCAGTCCCATCTCTCCGCCACAGGGGCGTGCCCATGGCTCCACAGTTGACGCACTCCTTTCTGTCTCCGAAGTACTCATCGCCCAGGTCGTCTGAGAGGGGAGAAGTGGCTCAGTTAGGTGTGGAGAAAGAGGCTTGTGTAGTGTTGAATGGTGATTTGGATGTCTGAGGGAGGCGTGTTCAGTGAGTGAAAGGTTGAGTAAGTTGTGGGAGATTCCTTTAGTCAACCATTTGTATGGTTAAATCAGAATGCAAAATTGAATATACCATTTTTACGACTGTTAAACCTCCCCTTAGAGCAACGAAAGATCGTTAAATGCCCCTCAAAGAAGTTTACGACAAAGAAAAATCACTGGCTCAAGTGCGCTCTGTACAAATATTGCTCATGCCGTAGTAAATACCTGAGTGAAGTGAAGGGAAAAACAAAATGTTCATAAAACAAATGTATGTGGAATTATTCATAAATAAACCAATAAATGAGTCCATAAATAAGTTACGGCTTAATCACCCGTGTGACACGATATGCTGGGAGATGTATGCAAATGCTGCATCAGTTGCAACCCTAAATCTTTGCAACTTCTCAAAATCATGATCATTTTACTTTCTTACTGTGTTCTGTTGAACAATATTTTAAAATATTCAGAGCTGTTTTAAAACTTTCTTGTTATTTTTATTTTAATGCTCCACTTTCTATAAAATCCATTTTTTAAAACACAAACAGTCCTTAACACCAAAAAATTATATTTTTAATTCCAAAAAGGTTTCAATTCCCCAAAGCTTTTCTTCCACCTCTAACTTCCTCCTCAGGCACCTGTTTTCGAGTAGGCGAAGAGCGCTTGCGATCCGTCGAGCATCGATGCAGAAGCGTAGTTGCCCCAGTTGGTGACGTAGGGCGAGAAGGAGGCTTGTGAGGGCATGTTGGCAGGGTACTCGTTCAAAGAAAAGCCACCCTCAGGCCATGGGAAGGGAGAGGCCGACGGGTAGCTGGAGTTGTTGGGCGTGAGTTGGGTGGTGGGGTAGAGGCTGGGTGGGTGTGGAGTGGCAGGGGGATCTGACTGCCAACAGCAAGGGTCGAGGGAGGCGGGTTCATCGAAGGAGGGGCGGGTGGTGAAGGGGTAGAACTGTTGAGTGGCCGAGGAAGGGTAGAATTCCATGTAGGGAGAAGATAGGAAGCTGGAAGGTACTTTCAAGGGAGATGACATCCTTATAGTGATGATGATGATACTGATAGTGATGATGATGGTACTGATAGTGATGATGATGATACTGATAGTGATGATGATGATACTAGTAGTGATGATATTGATGATGATGAGTTGAATGAAGATATTTTTTTCCCAAAAGTAAAAATCAGTTGTATCTTTTTTTAACTTCAATGCTTCTGAAAAGAAAACTGTAGTTTCAAATCCCCCTTCTAATCTATTAGTTCTGTCTTTCTACTCTTGATGTTGAAGACAATAATGATGATGATGATACTGATGATGATGCCAAAGGAAGTTGCAAATGATGATTTAATGAAGTAATGATGATGGGAAGGGCGGGTTTCTAATGCTAATAGGACAATTAAGTGTCTCTAATGACTGTATCACAAGACATCAGCGTCTAGGAACAATTACAACCCCTGTCCCCTAATTATACTTAATTCTTCGTGAATTTTTTGAATTCTGTTTATTCTATTATGATTTGTAAATTTATTTTATTTTTAGAATTTCAAAAAATATTTTATTTAATTTCTAAGGTATTTAATTGAATCAGAATTTTTAAAGTTTTTCCGTCAATAAGAGTTGATAAATTTTTCTTCACTGACCACCTCAACCTCACTCAAAAGTTCAGTTCCTGTTCCAAAGTAATTCCAAAAACAATACAACAATTCAACTTTTCTGTTCAATCAATTCATCACATCACATCAATGGTTGTCATCACGCCAGCTTATCAAACGTTTGTCAATAATTCACTTTTACACGCTCAGGAGACTGTCTTATCCAAGGGAACAATCGATTTTTCGATACGCAACTTATCTCAGCCTGCTTATCCACTGACTTATCGGCATCTCCATCGTATATAACTTCATTAGGAGCCTCACGCAGGATGCAAGGATTGCAAGCACTGCAACTAGTCAGCCTGCCTTCTCCTTCAACCCCATTCGTCCAAACTTTCGCCTTTCAGCCAATCAACGGCACGCTCGGGTTAGTTGAACAGCTATATAAATCTATATACGTATCTATTCCCTTGTTTTATGGTTTTTAATTTATTAGACCATTTTATATATGTGAAGAAGTTGTTCACTAAAGCATTGCAGTTTAATTACAGCGTGACTCGGTGTGCTTGTGTCTCAGGCCTTCCGGTCTTTGGAGCCTCTCGATTCATCTTTAAAAGTTCCAACAATTCATTCGTTATGTGGCTCATCCAGCAAGACAACCAATGGAATATATTCCGAAATGTTGAATTTCAGTTTTTAATGTTTTTCTAAGGTTTTCATTCATTATGAATATTTTTTTGTTTTATTCTTCTAATTTAATTCCCCTGACGTTGGCGTATATAACAATAAATCACGAATACTTGAACGTACATAAAACTGTTTGATTGCCTTCCATATAACTTGAATGCTAATTACTCATTCACACACACACACACACACACACACACACACACACACACACACACACACACACACACACACACACACACACACACACACACACACACACACACACACACACACACACACACACACACACACACACACACACACACACACACACATACATACATACATACACATACACACACACACAAAATAAAAAATGGAGCACAATAACCACAGAAATTCCGAACACACACTAAGCCACAAGCGCAACCACAACAAAAACTAAAGCATCGAGCATAATATAACACAGCAACAATACACCACAACAAACAGCGACCACAACAAATAGCAACCACAATAAATAGCAACCACAACAAATAGCAACCATAACAAATAGCAACCACAACAAATAGCAACCACAACAAATAACAACCACAACAAACAGCGACCACAACAAACAGCGACCACAACAAATAGCAACCACAATAAATAGCAACCACAACAAATAGCAACCACAACAAATAGCAACCACAACAAATAACAACCACAACAAATAGCAACCACAACAAATAGCAACCACAACAAATAGCAACCACAATAAATAGCAACCACAACAAACAGCGACCACAACAAATAGCAACCACAACAAATAGCAACCACAACAAATAGCAACCACAACAAATAGCAACCATAACAAACAGCGACCACAACACAAAGCAACCACAAAAAATAGCAACCACAAAAAATAGCAACCACAACAAATAGCAACCACAACAAATAGCAACCATAACAAACAGCGACCACAACACAAAGCAACCACAACAAACAGCGACCACAACAAATAGCAACCACAACAAATAGCAACCACAACAAATAGCAACCACAACAAACAGCAACCACAACACAAAGCAACAACACACCACCACTACTACAACAGACATTTTTCTGCAGTACTCCAAGCTTGTTTGCTTGGGGTGTTTCGAGTGATACAGGTGGCAATCACTCACCCGCTCTTACACCTAGCTCGTTAAATGCGAAGTTACGGAATTTGCAAAATTACTTTTCCTTTATTTAGGGAGTGTTTGAAATACTGGACTCTCCATGTTGAGCAGTTTCTGTATTAAAATCATAATTTTAAGATTTCTAGTTTTTTTCAGACTTTCAAAAAGTTTATACAAAAATGATCGTTCAATTGAATGAAATAAAATTCATTAAGTTGAATTATTAAATTGATAAACTTCTGGTTCGTAGAAGACATGAGTGGCAGTGTTTGAGAGATAAGGAATGATGGTTGAGTTGTTGAGAATAACGGGTTCAAATTGTATTAAATTACTTGGATTTCAATACATTTTCAATTTAGTTTTTTATAGAACGTATTAAGTTTCAAATGCGCGCAATCAGAAAATAATGTATACTAAAGAACATAAAACAAAGCATTCCTTCAAGAGTACAAGCAAGCATAGATACAAATACAGAAAAAATACTTCCGAGCATACATACAGGCATACAAGCGAGCATAGACAGAAAGACACAGAGCATGATATAATATTACTTTCTTGAGCAAACACAAATTAGGAGAAATACTCAATTAATCAAGTCTTATCAGTGCGTTTTGTATTTCGTAAGAGTCAAGTGCAGTGAGCAGGCATTGTTACGATCTGCTGCTATCAGCTTTATCTAGCGCATAAGTGCCTAAGTAGCATCATTACTGCCTACTGGCCTTATTGTCACGAAGATATCATAGTCCAACATGTTTTTTAACCATAATGGCGACTTCTTCAATGGCGTTTTAAATATTCCCTCAACTGCGACACACTTTTAAATAATGATGATGATGATGAAGATGATGAAACTGCTGATAATTCCGTGCATGATGTTGATGAAGAGGAGGAGGATGAGAAGGAGGAGAATGATAGTGATGATTGTGATGGTGAAAAAAATGAGGATGATGATGATGACGATGACGACGACGAGGCCACACAGAAGCGAGAGAATAAATAGAGAATGAGTGTCAATGGGGCATTAATAACTCGGCAGTGACGTCGAGATGTGTGAGCATGTGCTCATGCGCTATTTATCATCATCATCATCACTCTCCATCATCATCATCATCCTTTGCCATTATCATTATCATCATCCTTCTCCATCATCATCATCATCATCATCATTCGAGCAACATTCTCTAAAAGTGGTCTAATCTCGATTACGAGTCCTTTCGACATCTTTGCGTTTTTACATTTAATTTTTAGTTGTAATAACTTAAGAGATTATATTCAAAAGTTAAGTTTGATAAGTTTAAAAAAGTTACAACAAAGTTTGTTTTTAATTGTCATTTAAGTCTTATTTTTGACTTCAAGTTCTTTACTCTTTTACATTTCTTCTTTTTTTCCTTTCCTCCATCTTTCCTTCCCTCCATTTTCCCTTCCCTACATACGCTAGAGCACAATGTCATAGCCTAGAAATGTAGAAGAAATGAAAGGATGCAGAAAGGCAAGGCAGTTTGCCTGCCTGAACGCTTACAAAAGCCAGAGTGGTGGCTAGATAAGGTGTGTCCTGGGCTGATAAGGCCTACTGCTTGCCTCACTTTTATCTGTCAATACTATACTACAACGTGCTGTTGCGCTAGAAGTTGAAGAATGCATGAGGGAAGTTTAGTTTGCCAAAGTGAGTTTGAGTTTGTTATAGAATACTAACGACATGGTAAAATGAAGTTATCAACACCTTTCTAAGCATCAATCGCTTAGAATGTTGAAAACGCAGCTCCCTTTTTACCCACTTTCCAGCCACTTCATTCACCTCCAGCTACCTCTCCGACTAACCACCTCACCAGCACATCCATCCAGCCACACCGCCTAACAAAGCGTGACCGAGTCATTCTGTCAGCCTCTCCTTCCGCAAACCCCATCACTAATCACCCCTCATTAGCCTCCGCCATCATTATCATGACTTCATCATCATCATCATCATTGTTACTTGCATTTTCATTATTAATAGCATCATCATCATTATTAGCATCACCATCATTACTAGCATTTCATCATTACTAGCATTTCATCATTATCATAACTTCATCATCATTATCATAACTTCATCATCATTATCATAACTTCATCATCATTATCATAACTTCATCATCATTATCATAACTTCATCATCATTATCATAACTTCATCATCGTTATCATAACTTCATCATCATTATCATAACTTCATCATCATTATCATAACTTCATCATCATTATCATAACTTCATCATCATTATCATAACTTCATCATCATTATCATAACTTCATCATCATTATCATAACTTCATCATCATTATCATAACTTCATCATCATTATCATAACTTCTTCATCATTATCATAACTTCATCATCATTATCATAACTTCATCATCATTATCATAACTTCATCATCATTATCATAACTTCATCATCATTATCATAACTTCATCATCATTATCATAACTTCATCATCCTTATCACAACTTCATCATCATTATCATAACTTCATCATCATTATCATAACTTCATCATCATTATCATAACTTCATCATCATTATCATAACTTCATCATCATTATCATAACTTCATCATCATTATCACAACTTCATCATCATTATCATAACTTCATCATCATTATCATAACTTCATCATCATTATCATAACTTCATCATCATTATCATAACTTCATCATCATTATCATAACTTCATCATCATTATCATAACTTCATCATCATTACTAGCCTCTTCATCATTCTCATTACTAGCAACCTAATTAGTTAAAATTTCTCATTTCAGGGTTTCACTGAGTATCACCATCAAGCTCATAATGGCTGGGAGACTTCTATAAACTCCCTTCACTTAATTACCCTCGATCAATTATTCAATTAATTATTTTAAATTGCTTACAAATACTTCTTCTTCCGACCAGCCTTTAACCTATCTCTACCGACAGACCAAGACACCTCAACCAGGAGTTTGCTTTGATGATGCCAATATTTTGCAATAACTAGAGGTATATGGAAACGTGATTAAAGATGTGTTGTTCTTATTGCAAGGGTGTTGTAGCGCTCAATTCTCAAGAGACGTTGGAAATTTATTGGTTAATTGCGTGTGTGTGTGGGTGTGTGTGTGTGTGTGTGTGTGTGTGTGTGTGTGTGTGTGTGTGTGTGTGTGTGTGTGTGTGTGTGTGTGTGTGTGTGTGTGTGTGTGTGTGTGTGTGTGTGTGTGTGTGTGTGTGTGTGTGTGTGTGTGTGTGTGTGTGTGTGTGTGTGTGTGTGTGTGTGTGTGTGTGTGTGTGTGTATGTGTGTGTGTGTGTGTGTGTGTGTGTGTGTGTGTGTGTGTGTGGGTGTGTGTGTGTGTGTGTGGTTGTGTGTGCTTATCCAGCATGTATGTGCGTATTCAAATAGGTTAAGTTGGAAGCTTTAATAACGTAATCATCTTGACCCTGCTGAAAGTTCCCATCATGACTCCACTCATTTAGTTTCATCTTCTTCTATTATCCATCCATCACACGCTCATCCATCAGCTCATCCATCTAACTTTTACTCATTCACTCGTTTTCTATTCTCTTGTCTAATTAATATGCATTATTCTTCTTTCTATCCATTTCTACATCCTTCACTCATCCACTCACTACTCCGTTCAAGCCTTCTTAATCAACTCACGCCCAAGCAACTTCCAAAATCGAAATGGACGAAGTGATGAAAAACATAATGGCAGTTTAAATGAATAATTCCACAAAGGCAATATTAAGTCGTAAAGGCAAAATAAACAAAAATCTTGTAAAGCAAGAAATGAAAGGCCCTTAATTTTTGCATTTACCACAATGCAATAGAATGTAATTAGATGGAATTATATTCAATATAAAGCAATGACGAATAGGGTGAACGTGGTGTAAAGCCGAACGAGCTTGAAGAACACTGATAATCCATCCATTTCATCAATAGCTACAAAACAACCACAACGATCACTAGAAAATTATAGTTTATAATTATGATATGAGGTTTAATCATATTTTTCAAATAAAGTTTTTGACAATCTAAAGTTTATAAAACTTTTTCATCATCACTTACTCCACGGGCTGTCTTGAGCTGCTAACCCACTAACTGGCCATTTTCCTTAATCAATGTAAATGCCTTTACAACGGGATACTGGGTGTATTGAAGAGTTTAAATATGTATCCTTGATTACGTTGCTTAAAACAAGGTTCAGTTTTAAAGAGTTTGCAACAATTCAGTTCCAAAGAATGCATTCAACTGGGAAGCAAACTAAAGTTGAGAAGAAGTTTTGATGCAAGTAAAAGTTTGCATCCAGATTGTGCAACGAGGGTGGAGTCCATCCATCCTATGTGGCGATTATATATCCAGTGGATGGAGATACGGAAGTGACTGTGAAAGAGATACTGAAGAGATGATGATGATGAAGAGGAGGAGGAACATGCTGATGATGATGATGATGCTTCTAGGCATAAGTGCCTTCTAGAGTTTGTGATTGACACTTCTAAGGACCGCCCACAATTTTTCCATATTTACCATTGCGAGTCTTTTCGAGTGGTTCCACGTGGTGGGTGGTGTAGTGTAGTAGTTTACTTTTGTTTGTTTGTAGTTGTGTGTAGTGGTTTAGTGCGTGTGTGTGTGTGTGTGTGTAGTTGTGTGTGTTGTGTGTGTTGTGTGTGTGTGTAGATGTGTGTGTTGTAGTTGTGTGTGTTGTGTTTTTTTGTAGTTCTGTGTGTTGTGTGTGTTGTGTTTTTTTGTAGTTGTGTGTAGTGGTTTAGTGCGTGTGTGTGTAGTTGTGTGTGTTGTAGTTGTGTGAAGTGGTTAAATGCGTGTGTGTGTTGTGGTTGTGTGTTTTGTGGTTGTGTGTTAGTTTATTTGTTGTTAAGTGTAGTGGTTAAGTGTGTGTTGTGTAGGGGGTTTGTGTTATTGGGCTGTAATGTGTAGTGGTATGTGCTGTTGTATTGTAGCGTAGTAGTTAGTGTTGTTGAGTGTTTAGTTGTAGTGATAAGCAAGATCGATAATTGGGCTGATTGGAAGGAGAGATGGTGTGCATGGTGTGGACAGTTGGACAAACTGGTGAATTGTCCTCAGATGGGTGTGGATATAAATAAAGGAGTGAATTGTCATTGGATGGAGGGATAAAAGTAAAGGAAATGGATGGAATGAAAGGTGTACGGAGGAGTGAAGAAGGTGAATTTTTATTGGTAAATAAACAGCACAGCACAAGAAATAGTGCCATAGGTGATGTTGTTGTAGTGATTGTTGTAGTGGTTGTAGTGGTTGTTGCAGCTGTTGTGGGGGTTTTTATAGTTTTAGTTATTTTAGTGGTTGTAGTAGTTGTATTGTAGTGGTTGTAGTTGTTATTGTAGTGGTTGAAGTTGTATTGTAGTGGTTGTAGTAGTTATTGTAGTGGTTGTAGTTGTATTGTAGTGGTTATAGTAGTTATTGTAGTGGTTGAAGTTGTATTGTAATGGTTGTAGTAGTTATTGTAGTGGTTGTAGTTGTATTGTAGTGGTTGTAGTAGTTATTGTAGTGGTTGTAGTAGTTATTGTAGTGGTTGTAGTTGTATTGTAGTGGTTGTAGTAGTTATTGTAGTGGTTGTAGTTGTATTGTAGTGGTTGTAGTTGTAGTAATTATTTGGTGGTTGTGGTGGTTGCAGTTGATGTAGTTCCATGTAGTTCATTTTTGCCGAAGGTACAAAAACCCGTTTGAAAAATTTCACTCATCGCAATCAAATCAGCAATTTTTATTAATTTTATGAATTTAAATAAATATTAATACTCAAATATAATGTTTTTGTTTGTTGAAATATTATTATTATTGTTGTTGTTGTTACTATTACTGTTATGTGATTGTTGTAGTTGTTTTGATTGGGCCGGAGGTGCATTGGAAATACATAAAGCACACCTAAAGCAGACACCATAACAAGCTCAAGTGTTTGTTTTTATTTGCCTTATTAACTCCTCCATCACCAGACGTCTCTTATTATTCTTATTATTTTCGTGTGAATATTCATTTTCATTTTTTTCGTTTTCCTGATACTTTCAATGGCGAATAACATTTAGTATTTTAGTGTAGCGCTAGCTTTTTAAACGTTTTCCTAGAAGTTTTTCTCATTGTTTCCTATATTTTTTTTCTTTTTTTCCGGAGTATTGCTGCTTTGTTTATACATCATTGCAGACTTTAGACAAACCTTTCATGTATGTTTACGCAAACACGAGAACGTACGTGTGTGCATGTGTGCATGTGTGTGTGTGTGTGTGGAAGAGATGGAGAAGAAAGCGATGAAGAAAAATACATAATATCATTTATGAGAATTAAATCTCTTTTAAATTTATTAAATTTTTAGCCCTAAATAGTAGAAAAAACAAAATGATGAACAAGTAATACAAGAGAATCATGGTTTCAAGAGTTATGATGACCTCTTGAGGGGGGTCTGATTGCGTGGAGCCAGAAAGGGCACTGATTAAATGCTTTCTGCTGTGTTTAAACGTTGTCTAGCTCCTTGAAGCTTCCAAAAACCAATTCAACGTTTTTCGCTAGTTTTTATAATGTTTAAAAAAGAAGTTTTAAATACGAGTTATTTTCGTAATATTTTTATGAAAAATTTAAAGATTTAATTGGATTTTAGAGAGTTTATTTCATGAAATCATTTTCTTCAAGATTGCTTATTTTGATCTCACTTTCTCATTTGTTTTAATTCAAACACATAAATCTTTCAGCCCTTAACAATCGCCAATTCAAACTTCTTTCCCTTCCTACCTCCTTCCTCAGCTAACCTTAACCACCACCCTACTCTATCCACCCATTACACCTCTATTCTTCATCTTTAACTTCTCCCTTATTCATTCCTTCTCATCCCCTATCATCCACTCTACCCTCCTTCCCTTCCACTTCACCCTCCTTCTCCATCCACTCCACCCTCCTTCCTTCTCCATCCACTCCACCCTCCTTCCTTCTCCATCCACTCCACCCTCCTTCCTTCTCCATCCACTCCACCCTCCTTCCTTCTCCATCCACTCCACCCTCCTTCCTTCTCCATCCACTCCACCCTCCTTCCCCATCCACTCCACCTTCCTTCTCCATCCACTCCACCCTCCTTCCCCATCCACTCCACCCTCCTTCCCCATCCACTTCACCCTCCTTCCATCCACTTCACCTTCCTTCTCCATCCACTCCACCCTTCTTCCTTTTCCATCCACTCTACCCTCCTTCCTTCCCCATCTACTCCACCCTCCTTCCCCATCCACTCCACCCTCCTTCCCCATCCACTCCACTTTTTTCCACTTTCACCTTTATACCCACCCCCCCCCAACCATCCACGCACAGCAAGCACACTGAGTGGCACACAGCACATCTTGATCTCACACTGCCCCCTCCCCAATCTGTTCCATTGACGCTCAAGTGTCTGCGAGCATGCCGTAGAAGTGGTGGTAGTGATGATGATGCTGATGGTGGTTATAGTAATGGTAATGATTATGATGGTGGTTGTGGTGATGATGATAACGGAGTGTTTGTGATGATAGTGATGATGACAATGAAGAAGATAATACTTTTAAAATGTCCAGAAGATAATTTCATTCCGCACGTTTCACGCTGATAGTTTTTTCTGATTCGACAGAGCTGATTACGTTGACAAGTATTTTAAATGCAAAACTCCGTCGTAAAATTATTTCATCCGGTCCCAAATTTATTGATTGAAACTTCAATACAATGAAACCTCAAAACAAGAGAAAAATGTTTATTTGATATTGGATTATTTTTTTATTAAAATTCAAAAAAAATCATTTCTTTTTCTGAGTGCTTTACTCGCTAATATTTTTTAGAAAAAAAAGAAGTAAAATATTTAAAGCTCTATTTATTCTAAACCAGGCGGTCATTGTGGTTTATTGAAAGGTCTAAGAACAGCGGTCAAAAGTCATAGCGGTTCTTTAGAAAGTGCAAGAACAATATTGCTTCTCGATTAGGAGATGTTTGTGTTACGTTTTGTGGAGTGGTGCAGTAATAAGTTGTTGTCTTTGATGTGTGTTTGATGCGAGTCTGTTAGTTTGTTTAGTGATGTGGTGGTGTGTTGTAGTGATAAGGTGTTGTAGTGATGGTTTGATATGGTGTTGTTGTGGTGGTGTGATATGGTGTTGTTGTGGTGGTGTGGTATGGTGTTGTTGTGGTGGTGTGATATGGTGTTGTGGTGGTTAAATTGGAGTAATTTGGTGGTGGAAAACTTCAAGATTAGAATTAAAATGGTTCTGAAAATGTTAAATATAATGAAGCTGATGATGATTATGATGATGAAGAGGATGATGATAAAGAGGATGATGATGAAGAGGATGATGATAAAGAGGATGATGAGGAAGAGGATGATGATAAAGAGGATTATGA
Source organism: Piscicola geometra (assembly GCA_943735955.1). Lineage (NCBI taxonomy): Eukaryota > Metazoa > Annelida > Clitellata > Hirudinida > Piscicolidae > Piscicola > Piscicola geometra. The sequence continues at coordinate 3,789,679 of OX030961.1, forward strand.
TGAAATGAACGATGGTGTAGATACCGATCAAAGTCCTCCTGGTTACACATAGGGTCTCTGAGTTGTTATGCCTTTTAGTCACTTATGATGCGAACCTTCATATGCACGCAAGTTATAAATAGAACAATGTTATTTATTTACAGTAAATCACTGTTTTCTACGGTCTCATTTGCCTCATTCCAGAGTATCTAAGCCATCAAAAACGTATAAAAGCAAAGAATTTCACTGCGGGATTCCTCTTGCACCACTTGTTTCACTTTCAAAGTCTCTTCACACAACCTCACTAAGATTTGATTACATAACTTAGAGTATTTGCTTGCCTTTTGTCAACAGTTTTCGTTGCCACAATAATCGATACATTTAATTATAATTGGCCTGTGGCTTGATTATTAGGACGACGCGTAGAAAGATACCGAATTATTTGAGAATTATTTCTAAGAACTGAGACAGCTGTGATGTATCTGTTTATGAGTTGTCACATGGAAAGATTGAGACAAGTTTTTAAGATTTTCTAGACGGTATATATGATAGCTTTGGAGTTCCATTGACAACTACATTCATGAAGAAAATATTCGTTAGAAATTCAAAAAAGTCTAGAAGATTTGAACCATCTTGTTATTGAAAAAAGACCGCTTAAAAGCTTTAAATCAACACAAAGAGTCACTAACTAATGAGTGCAAATGATAAAATATAAAATTTATATTATAAAGTCATCAAAAAAGTTATAACTTTAAAATTCTGTTTTTGAATTATTTAAGTTAACTTTATTTAACTGCTTTTGACAATAGCTTAAAGAATTCGACCTATTTTAAAAATGTAATTAGCCATTAAATAATATACCTTTACAAGACATTCTACGCAATGCAAGGGTCTGCAACTTAAGTAAGAAATTTTGATTTTCATTTTAATGTTCAAATGAAAAAGAATTTTAGATAAATAACTTTAATGAGAATCAAATAGATAATAATTTCAATACATTATATTAAAAGGAATAAATGTTCATATTCATACTTGAAATTAGCAAATTAAGGCTATTTATCAACTTGTTTACAATTTTATAGGATATTATAGATTATTTTTATTATCTATTTATTTTAGTGTAAGGTCAAATAAACAGTTCACTTTTAAGCTTGTGCTTTTACCCTATGTTGGTTATTTACATGCATCGAAAGTTGTCTTAATAATTAAGGCTTAATTACTAAAAGTGTGACTTCAGCACCACGATTACTCCGCAGTTTAAACCAACATTAGATAGGAGTTTCAAAATTTTTCAAAAGGTTTGACTTTCAGGCTGTTTCTTATAAAAAAAGTAGTCTTACATTTTGACCAGAAACTTTTTTACTTTTTATTTAACCATTAATAATGTTAATGATTTTATTTACTTGAATAACATATTAAGATTTTAAAATGTAAATAATATAAAGTATAATTCTATAAAAGATTTTGTAATCTGTAACGCAAATAATGATAATTTAATAAAGGTGATGGATAAATAAAAAAATATGTTAAGCGTATTACTGAGGGTTTTAGATGTTAAGTCCTTCTCAAGACTTTTTTTCTATAACACTGAGCCAATCTATTCTTGAGAGTTTGTAAATACTTTTTTTCACTTTAATTAATCAATCAATCTGATCCAAGTTCATGTTAAATACCCAAATTACCAAACAAAACTGATTTCCTAATAACCATCGCCTCTTGCATCAAGCAGCCAGCATGGCTTCCTTGCAAGAGTTGACAGAGAAGTGCGCATTGCAGGGGTCGCGCATCGCCTACCTCGAGACGACGGTGCACCATCAAAACGAAAAGATCCTCAGCCTCCTGAGCGAACTCGACAAGTACAAAAGCATCATCCACTCGCCCAACAAGGGCAACCCACGCAAGGTGCGCACGCAGGGCATTTCAGCCGAGCCCAAGACCCTGCAGACACTTGAAGACTTCAAGAACGGCACATTCAAACCCTTCCCCAAGCCACAATGGTCAGAGGGGATGAGCATGGGTGGTGGAAGGTAGCTATAAGACCTAAAACATTTGTGAAACTTTCTATAAAAATCAGAAAATGCACCAATATCACTCTAAATCATGATAATTACCACTGTCACAACAAACACCACCATCACTGTCATCATAATTATCACCACAACCCCACCATCCCACTCCCTTCCATCACCACCACCATCATCCCATCCCCTTCCATCACCACCACCATCCCATCCCCTTCCATCACCACCACCATCCCATCATCACCACCACCATCCCACCTCCTTCCATCACAATCCCACCATCCCATCCCCTTCCACCACCACCACCATCCCATCCCCTTCCATCATCACCACCACCATCCCATCCTCTTCCATCACCACCACCATCCCATCCTCTTCTACCACCACAACCCCACCATCCCATCCCTTTCCTACACCATAACCCTACCATCCCATCCCCTTCCCCCACCACAACCCTACCATCCCATCCTCTTCCACCACCACCATCCCACTTCCTTCCATCACACAACCCCACCATCCCACCCCCCTTCCATCACCACAACCCCACCATCCCATCCCCTTCCACAACCCCACCATCCCATCCCCTCCCAGTACGAAAGACTTCCTGGTCGAGGCGATTCGCAGCAACGACTTCATGAAGAACCTCTCGGCGCACAACATCGCCGAGATCGTCGAGCACATGTACCCCGTCGAGCTGAAGAAGGACAGCCTGGTGATCACCGAGGGCGAAGTTGGCTCCATCGTCTACGTCATCGAAGGTGGCTGGGTGTTTCAGAGTCAGTCAAGACTTAGTTAATCCTTGTCGCAACACCCCTCAACACCCCTCCCCCTCCTCCACAGAGGGACTAGTAGAGGTGACCAAGGACGGCCTCAAATTATCAGTCATGCATCCTGGCAAGGTTTATTAAACTCACTTATTCATTTCAAATTAACTAGGCGCTATATCATTAATTAATGATATTTAATTAACGTGAAATCATTATGAAATAATTAAATATTTGATTTTTAATTTTGAAGGTGTTTGGAGAGCTAGCAGTATTATATAATTGTACAAGGACTGCCAGTGTCAGAGGTAGATGATGGTTGGTGAAAGGGGGAGGGTGGGTGAATGGAAGAATGGTGGATAAGGGGATGGTGGTAGATGTGGACAGATAGGAAGGATTTTGGATGGTAGTGGTTAGGATACATGAGAAGGATGTGAGTAGAGGGGGTAGATGTGAATTAGCGATGTTGGCGCATATTGTTAGATACAGGGAGAGGGGGAAGGGAAGATAGTGGTCAGGGGATGTTCTTATTGATCGAGATCGAGTCTTTGTAAACAACCCCGATCTCATAAGAAGACAAAGCGCAAAATGTAGTGTCAACAAATGCAGTGTCAATAACTGATAAGCCTCTTCATGTTTGGACTACATCCTCTTGTTTGTTTACCACACACACGTCTGCTTGCCTCTTAACCAGTTTACTCTATTGTACGGTTTTGTACTGTGTTGTATTTTATATGCATTATTATGCAACGTTATGTGGTTTGTATGTGATTGTGCACATTAAAGTACTTCATGATTGTTTGAGCGAAGTATCACTAAAAATTCCACCAATCATAACTACTATTCTATGTCCTTAAAGCCTTCCACCCTCTTCTCTCTCTTTCTACCATCTATACTACATAATCACCATCTCACCCCCCACCATTCTACCCCATCCCACCATCCACCCTACATGACCACTAAAACCCCCTCTAAAATCTCCCTCCATAACCACCACCATCCTTCCTTCTCTTCCCTCCCCATCAAGCACTGCAACCATGTCGTCTGTGGGCGCTGCAGCGGGGCATCTACCAGGCAGTGCTGATGAGGACAGAGATGCTCAACCAGCAGGAGAAACTCAACCTCATCAAAAAGTTAATAAATTTTTTTTGTCGAGTTAATTTTTTAGTAGGTTTAATCCATCCATATATTAATCTATTTACTCATTATTTATTCATTCATTGATGAATCTATGATTCAACTCATCCACCCATCCATCAAACCATCTATCCATCTTCACCACAGAGTGCCACTCTACCAGGGTGAGAACGACAGACTCCTCCAACGCATCGTCGACTCTCTTGAGGAGGTACACACACACACACACACACACACACACACACACACACACACACACACACACACACACACACACACACACACACACACACACACACAGACACACACACACACACACACAGGTGCACTTCTCGAAAGAGAGGATCGTCATAAACCAAAATGAGGTCATCGACGCCCTCTACGTGGTCGCCAGAGGAAACGTCAGTCGATCCGTCCATCCCTCTATCCATCTCATCCATCCATTCGTTCATCATCAATCTAACCATCCAATATGTATTCATCCATTTATCTACCCATCCAATTCATCAAATTATCCATTAAATTCATTAAATTATCCATCCAATTCATCAAATTATCCATTAAATTCATTAAATTATCCATCCAATTCATCAAATTTTCCATTCAATTCATCAAATTATCCATCCAACTCATCAAATTATCCATTCAACTCATCAAATTTTCCATCCATTTAATTCATCAAATTATCCATCCATTCAATAAGAAGTCATTCATCCACCCATCCACTAATCCCTCCATGCACTATGCATGCATGCATGCACAGGTGAAGGAGGTGACAGAGCACAGGGTCGAGGTGCACTCTTTCGAGCCTGGAGACTTCTTCGGCTCCATCGATTGTCAGAGGTGCTTGCCTCGTGATAACGACATTGAAGATAAATAATAATAAAGTAGTCGTTTATCTAAGAGTTTTAGTCATTATTTTCAATCCTTTCAAGTTAGTTTTATCATAATAATAATAATTATTATTGCTATTATAATCATTATTATTATTATTATGATTAATATAGCAAGAAGGCAAAGGACAGCATCTTCATCTCCACAGAAGAAAGTGATCTCTACGTCATCGAAAACGAGTTCGTTCCTCTTGATAATGATGATGATAATAACAATAGCATCAATAATAATAATAATAATGATAAACATAAAGAGAATAATAATGATAAACATAAAGAGAATAATAATGATAAACATAAAGAGAATAATAATGATAAACATAAAGAGAATAATAAGGATGTCGATGAAAATAGTAATAATGATAAACTGACTTCAGGGTGCTCTTGGAGATGTTCGCCAAGATGAACCTTGGTGCGCCAGTGAATGAGGAGAGGTGTGTGTTCTTGTGTGCGTGTTGTTGTGGGTGTTTTTGTGCGTGTTCTTGTGTGCGTGTTGTTGTGGGTGTTTTTGTGCGTGTTCTTGTGCGTGTTCTTGTGCGTGTTCTTGTGCGTGTTCTTGTGCGTGTTTTTGTGCGTGTTCTTGTGCGTGTTCTTGTGCGTGTTCTTGTGCGTGTTCTTGTGTGCGTGTTCTTGTGGTTTGAATTGTTGTGGGTGTTTTTGTGCGTGTTGTGCATGCATCTCCACCACCACCAACACCTCTCCATCCATGCACACATACATCTCCACGCACGCTTCGACAGGTCGATCAGCAGAACTCAAGCGGACCTAGCGCCGGTCGACGTCCGCAGCACCAGCAACCTCCAGACGCTCGCCACCATCGGCGTCGGTGGCTTCGGCAGGGTCGACTTGGTGAGTGATCGCTGCCTTTATTTATTTATTATTTCACATTTGCCATTTTTATTGATGATCGCCACTTCTCCCATTACGGCTATCATAATCACGACTATCTTATAGTGTTTGAGGTAATCACTTCAACCACTACTACTACTACTACTACTACTACTACCACTACTACTACTACTACTACTACTACTACTACTACTACTACTACTACTACTACTACTACTACTACTACTACTACTACTACTACTACTACTACTACTACTACTACTTCTACTACTACTACTACTACTACTACTACCACTACTACTACTACTACTACTACTACTACTACTACTACTACTACTACTACCACTACTACTACTACTACTACTACTACTACTACCACTACTACTACTACTACTACTACTACTACTACTACTACTACTACTACTACTACTACTACTACTACTACTACTACTACTACTACTACCACTACTACACAGGTACAACCGCTGAACGACAGCAGTCGTTCGTACGCACTGAAGAAGATGAAGAAGAGTCACATAGTGGAGACGAGGCAGCAGGAACACATCATCAACGAGAGGAACATCATGTTGGAGGCCAGGAGCGACTTCATCGTAAAGTGAGTGGTGTTGGTGGTGGTTGAGGTGGGGAGGGGGTGGGTAGGGAGGTGGTTTGTGTTTTAGAGCGGGTGGTTGTGGGAGTGGTGGGAGGTTGTTGCGAGTGGTGAGGGTTTGGAAGGGAGAGTAAAGGAGGGTGACGGAGTAGGTGGCTTGTTGTGGGCTCGTGGGAGGGGGGGGGAAGGGTTGTTGTGTACTCAATTATAGGCTTAATTTCACCATCGCCACTTTCGACATCACTATCATTCCCATCATTATTAACACCATCATCTCCATTATCATCATCACTATCACCTCCATCACCATCATCATCATCATCATCATCATCATCATCATCATCATCATCATCATCATCATCATGACGCAGGCTCTTCAAGACCTTTAAGGACAACAAGTATCTCTTCATGCTAATGGAGGCTTGTCTGGGAGGGGAGTTGTGGACGTTGCTGAGAGACAAGTCGGTGGGAGAGAGGGGAAGAGGGAGAGAGTGGAAGAGGGAGAGAGTGGAAGAGGAAGAGAGGGGAGGAGGGAGAGAGGTTAAGGGGGGGAAGGGGGTGGGAGAGAGTGGAAGAGGGAGAGAGTGGAAGAGGGAGAAAATGGAAGAGGGAGAAAATGGAAGAGGGAGAAAATGGAAGAGGGAGAGAGTGGAAGAGGGAGAGAGGGGGGAGGGGGTGTTGGGAGAGATAGGTGTGGAAAATGATTGAGACGGAGAAATGGTGGTTGAGGACAGAATAGAGAATGCTACATCAGCATCTGCTCGCTTCAAACTAACCTCTCAAGTTTCTTCATCATCATTACCACCACCATTACTATAACCATAACCACCACCACCATCATCATCATCATCATCATGCACACAGAATCTCTTTCGACGAAGTGGCCACTCGCTTCTATGTGGCTTGCGTCACTGAGGCGTTCAGCTACCTGCACCAGAGGGGCATCATCTACAGGCGAGTGGCGCTTGCCGCCATTTTCAACTTATTATCACTATAATAAGAATAAACAATAAACTATAAAAAAGTTATTAAAATAATAACAATAATATATAATAATATATAATATATATAATAAAATATATTTTTTTCATTTCCCAACATTTATATCTTAAAAAATGTCTCTCTTAAATTGCATAGAAGCCGATTAATTAATTTAAATTCTCAACTCAAGTGGCGTGTGACCCGACAGGGATTTGAAGCCGGAGAATCTGCTTCTGGACTCGCAAGGCTACATCAAGCTGGTCGACTTCGGCTTCGCGAAGAAGATCGGCGTGGGCAGGAGGACGTGGACGTTCTGCGGCACGCCCGAGTACGTGGCGCCAGAGATCATCCTGAACAGAGGCCACGACTGCTCTTCCGACCTGTGGTCCCTCGGCATCCTCGCCTTTGAGCTGCTGACTGGAAAGTGAGAGTTTTGGAGGGGGTTGAGAGGGTTGAGAGGGGGAGGGGGGATGTGGAGAGGAGGGGCGGGTAAGGACTAGGGGAGGTGGTTGTAAGGGGTTGTTTAGAGTGGTGATATTTTTATCTGTTGGTCTGATTTTTACTACATTCAAGTTCTCCTATCATCTCCCCACCATGACTTTTCACCATCTCCTCTCTCTCCATCATCATCACTTCACCATCATCACCTATCACCTTCTTTCCCCATCGACACCGACCCATCCCCTCTTCACCACAGCCCCCCCTTCACGGGCTCAGAACCCATGAAGACGTACAACCTCATCTTGAAGGGTATCGACTCTATAGACTTTCCCTACGCGGTCTCAAAGCACGCGCAGAATTTTATTCGCAAGCTGTGCAGGTTGGTAGGTTGGCTTGTGGTTGAATAGGGGTGTTTGGGTTGGATGGTGGTTGAATAGGGGTGTAGTTAGGTGGTGGTTGAATAGGGGTGTAGTTAGGTGGTGGTTGAATAGGGGTGTAGTTAGGTAGTGGTTGAATGGGGGTGTAGTTAGGTGGTGGTTGAATGGGGAAGGATGCGGGTTTGGTTGGGTGTTGATTGGAGATGGATGGGTAGGGATAGTAGTAGAGGCTCACCACAAACCACTTCCATCCACCCACCCATCCACCAACTCACCCACCCACCCATCCACCCACTCACAATGACCAACCACAATGACCAACCACAATGACCAACCACAATGACCAACCACAATGACCAACCACAATGACCAACCACAATGACCAACTACAATGACCAACCACAATGACCAACCACAATGACCAACTACAATGACCAACCACAATGACCAACCACAATGACCAACCACAATGACCAACCACAATGACCAACCACAATGACCAACCACAATGACCAACCACAATGACCAACCACAATGACCAACTACAATGACCAACCACAATGACCAACTACAATGACCAACTACAATGACCAACTACAATGACCAACCACAATGACCAACCACAATGACCAACTACAATGACCAACCACAATGACCAACCACAATGACCAACCACAATGACCAACCACAATGACCAACCACAATGACCAACCACAATGACCAACCACAATGACCAACCACAATGACCAACCACAATGACCAACTACAATGACCAACCACAATGACCAACCACAATGACCAACTACAATGACCAACCACAATGACCAACCACAATGACCAACCACAATGACCAACCACAATGACCAACCACAATGACCAACTACAATGACCAACCACAATGACCAACCACAATGACCAACCACAATGACCAACCACAATGACCAACCACAATGACCAACTACAATGACCAACCACAATGACCAACCACAATGACCAACTACAATGACCAACCACAATGACCAACTACAATGACCAACCACAATGACCAACCACAATGACCAACCACAATGACCAACTACAATGACCAACTACAATGACCAACTACAATGACCAACCACAATGACCAACCACAATGACCAACCACAATTTTCACACAGGGAGCAGCCGACAGAGAGACTGGGCCATGGCTCGGGCAGTCTGAAGGAGGTGCGCAGACACAAGTGGATGTTGGCCTTCAACTGGGAGGCTCTCCAGGCCCGCTCCCTCAAGGCACCCTACGTTCTTCCGGTGGGTGTGGTTGGGAGGGTTAGTGGGCAAGGGGGTTGTGGGGGTTGGGACTGTCTGGTAAGGTCGTGGTCTTATTTCAATTATGTAGTATATCAGATACGACATAACTTTTTTCCTCAAAAAATTCATTCTTTTATTCAAACCTCTCTCAAACCTTCACGATCTCTCCATCATGATCTTCCTCCCACAGATCAAGAACGTTAGTGACGCTAGCAACTTCGACTCTTTCCCGCCCGAGGAAGCCAGAGAGCCTCCTGATGACGTCAGCGGATGGGATAAGGACTTTTGAGGATTGAGTGGAGGGGAAGGGGGTGGATGAATGAATGGATAGATGAGGGAGGAGAGAAAATGGATGGCTGGAGAAGGGGAAGTGGACAAAGAGTTGTTGAGTGTCTTGATGGCTTCATAGCATTGGTAGCTTCATTCTTCTGTGGTTTCTTGTTGGTCGGTATTCTTTCAATCTTACATCATGGTTTGCATCGGTATGTCTCTTAGTTCTTCAATGTTTCACCTGTTCAAGAGGATGCCGATGATGCTGATGACACTTGAATTAGTTGTGGAGGAGACAAGCTTGTTTGCAAGCTTCAATGCATTAACGTACTTACACAGCGAGTGCCTGCACAGATGCGCAATGTTCACAAGCTCAAATGATGCTCATCATCATCATCATCATCATCGCTTTAATCATCATCATCATCATCATCATCGCTTTAATCATCATCATCATCATCGCCTTAATCATCATCATCATCGCCTTAATCATCATCCTCTAACTTGCTTCATCATCGCCATTCAGCCCACCTCACTCATCGACCTACTCATCCACTCAATCCCTCACTCACCACCACACAAGCATCCTACCATTCACATAGCTTTGTCAAAGAGTAGCTTAGCACTGATATTAGAGCACGCAGCATTCAGACGATTCAAGTTCCCTCCACCCAACCAGTATTTAGACCTCACCCTCATACTAACAGAACTTTCTCAAAAGTAAACTACCACAATGCCTTCCCTCCCATTCTTTCAATATACTGCATTAACCTGACCATCACGCCTTATAGTATTATCATCGCCGTCATCACAATCAACTCATCAACAGCATCATATCTACGTTTGCATAATTTTTTTGCTTATCACCTCGATATCAGCATGTCTGCTCTATAACCATCACTGCACTTCCATCATCACATCTTTCTTGATTTGTACATTTTGTTTCTTTCTCCAGCATCATCGTCATCACCTTCATCATCATCATCACCTTCATCAACATAATCACCGTCATCACCTTCATCATCATCATCATCATCACCTTCATCATCACCATCATCATCATCACCTTCATCATCCTCATCACGATCCCAACGAAGCCATTTGAGAATGTATTTAAACGATTTTTTTCTCTTTCTTGAAAATGCCTCGTGGCACGATGCGAGACATAGGTATGCATGCTTTCACTATCGATGTTTCAATGCCTTTTCATCAAGTTTTCCCCCAGGGCATGCACAAGTTCCTTCCTATTTTAAACTTTAAGAAATCTTGTCTTATATTTTAGGAATCGAATCCATTTTGTCCTCACTAGAGTTAAATCGTGCCTTTCAAATAATTGCCTGAAAAGGGTTTCATTTTTCTTGCTAAGCGCCTCTTTGTCTGCGTAGATCTCAATAAGAATGGTGGCTTGGAGAATATCTTCAGTATCTTTTGATATCTGTATTCGCTAAATTGATTTATGAATTCATTTTAAATATAATTTTCTATTTCATCTTCTGTCAAACCTTCCCTGTGCATGTATGCCTATTTGAATCGATACCTTCTTCTTTGAATAAATTATCAGAATTACTTGCAAGGGTATAACGTTTATTTAAATGGATTTTGAATGATATTCTGGTACTTCTTAAATTTTATCTGAAGCTCACTAGCTCACAGAGACTTGATAATGTATTTTATTTGTAAATCAATTTCTTATTTCTTTTATGCCTTTTGACTTTCATGCAAAAATTAACGTTTTTATGTACTGCAAGCCACATGGAACTTGATATTTCAGTTCTACTTAGGCGTTTTTCTTTTTGTTTTATAATTTCTATTATATTGCCTTCAGCGGTGAAGATTTTCAATAAATTAAATGATCTTATAAAAGTATTAGTATTTAAACATTTTTCACTTTTGCAAGAATATTTAAAGTCTCCAGTTAGTCTTATCATGTTTATGATAAAAATTCTGAAATGAGTAGAGGTAAACTAAATTATTTTTTATTTCATAACATTTTTTCAAGACTTGAATTCAAGTTAAATCATAAATATAAAATTTGATTTTAACTTATTTTTTCTAATTTTTTTGCAATATTCTTATGACCAGTATTCAATATAAATTTGAAGTACAATTAAAATTTAATTTAATTATTAAATTAAATTAACAAAGTAATTTTAAAAATTGTAGCCACTGATAGCCAGATAGAGCGCAGCAATCTTCTTTCCATCTTCAAAGCCACACTCAAGGTTTGTATAATCTAGATTCTACAACAGGCGCTCTTGAATTTGAATAAAGAGCGCTATAGAAATCTATTTGATTGAACAGTGAAAAATTACAATTATTCATTAAAAACTGATTTTATTTTGCATTTAAATAACGATTATTCTTCTCTCCACTAAGAACCTGCTGGACTCATGCCTGCCTCACCACAGCTCGCTCGACGACGAGAATGCATGCATCAGACAACTTCTTGTTGTGCTGCAACACATACTCTTCCACTCGCTCCAGGGTTACAATCTCTTTTTATTTTTCTAACTACTTATTCGCTTATATATTTATTTATTTATATCATTTCATCCATTCTTCCAGAAAGATCGAGTCTATCGTTTGACACACGCAATGTATGGAGCTTGGTGGAGATGGTGGCTGCGAGGCAAGAGGACATGCAGGAGGGCGTCCTGAGCATCAGAGGGATGAGCAATGTGAGGTAGGAGGTGGCATGCAGGAACGATGGATTGATTGGATTTAATTATAAGCAATTATGACCCACTACGGCAGGACTCCCCTTGGCAAGCTGCGTGTGTGGATGCACATAGCTCTGATGCAGAAGAAACTCTCTGAGCACTTCAACCACCTGCTCGAACACCACACTCTCCTCTGGTTGCAATGCAAGCTTGATCATCAACTTACATAAAACAATCATCATCGAAACTATTGATTTACCCCACCAGCATAAAACCAAACCACCTCTCTCATTCATCCCTCCATTACCAACCTTCGCCAACCCGTCTCTCTCCAACACCATCCTTCTGTCGCCAATCAGTGAGTACTACCAGACGACGTCGATAATGAGGAGTGACGAGTCAGCCATCATAGCAGGCCTCCTCTCCTCGCTCAACTTCCTCGACTATGTCTTCATCAGCAAGGATGAAGCTTTTGACCTGCCTGTGCGTGTGTCCAAATGATGGTGTTTGGTGGATGGAGAAACGATTCTTTTTGAATTAAATTCATTTATACGTTTTTGTGAATCAATTTTTCTAAAAGAAGTTTAAACTTATTAAATTGTTACTGTATTTTCAGCTTCAACCAATCGACTTTTCTCCGTTCATAGAATCAAACATGGCGTTAACACACGACAAACAACCCGTCTTAAATGGTGCCAAAAAGTGAGTTTAACAAAAGTGAAGGACTATAAAAACACATATAAAAGCCTATAATAATAAAAAAATATTAAAAAGGAAAATGTTTAAAAATAACTTTATAATAACAAACTGTTCAACCATTCAAGCGACACAAAGAGTGAATGGGCAGAGTTGGTAAGTCAGAAGAGGTATTTGGAAGAAATCAATGAATCCTTGAGGTGAAGCGCTATATCTTTTATTAATTTCATGATTGTTTGTGTTATTATTAATTTATTATTATATTATCAGCCTTATTATTTCTTTTATTATTTGCAATCCACAGCACTCGCCTCAACACGCTAGAGAAGACCTTGCTCGACTTCAGCAATGCCAACTCGCTCCTCAAAGGTGCCACTCTTCACACGCGCACATACTTCACCTCACGCACACACGCACACACAAAATCACGTACACACAAAATAGTGCACACGCTACTTCACTTACACAACTCATATAAAACACGCTTTTTAAACTTCTCATCTTGAACATTATCTTACTATGAGCAGCAACTACTACCATCATCACCACCATCATCATCATCATCATTACTACCATCATCATCATCACTACCTCTTTCCACGCACGCAGAAGAGTTGTTTGCGAGCAGGGGTAACGTGGTGGCGCTGCAGAAGGAGGTCGGAGGCATGCAGGCCGTCATCCAGAATGTGCACAAGGAAGCTGAGAAGGAGGTGGAGGTTGGTGAGGAGGGGTGGGTTGATGGATGGAGGGATGGATGGACTGATGGATGGATGGATGGATTGATGGATGGATGGATGAGTGATGAATTGATGGATTGATGGATGGATGGAGGAATGATTAATGAATGATGGAGGAATGATTAATGAAGGATGGATGGAGGAGTAATGGAGTGGATGAATAACCTTGTGCTCAGGACAAGGACTCACAGCTGGACTCTCTGAGGCAGCAGTTGCAAGACGTCAAGGCCTTCAACCTCTCTGAGATGGCCAGGAATGCTGTGAGTGCTTGTTGTTGTTGTTGTTGCTCTTGTTGCTTGTTGTTGCTTTTGGTTGTTTTGTTGTGTCAATGTTGTTGCTTGTGATGTTTTTGCTTGTTACTGTCGTCGTTGTTGTTGTTGCTGTTATCGCGGTTTGAGATAACCTTGTTTCAATGGTGTTGCTCATAGCCAGCCAGTTAATTTAGCATCCACTTAATCTTCATTGGCCTTCTGCACCTCATACAACTAGCATTCCTTCATTCTAACAGGATCTGGAAGACAGTGTCAGCCACAAGCAGGCGGTGGTGGCCAGGGTGGAGGAGAAGTGCCAGCAACTCTCTGCCTCCCTCACCGCCTCAGAGACGCTGTTCGTGGTTTGGGCGGTCTCGGAGGGTTGTTGTTGTTGTTGTTGCTGAAGTTAAGTATCGATTTCGTTGTTCACGATTATGATTTGTTAGTCGGAATAATGTGCTTATTTGCGAGCAATATCTTCACGAATGTGAGCCACACACCGACACAGGAACAGACAGCTACTGAAGGAAAACACGAGTTTGATTGAGGAGCTGGAACGACTCAGGCAGGAGGTGCTTGCCAAGGAAAGCAGCATGTGCGTCACGTGCTAATGCTCTTTGTTTTGTGATTTTTAATTTTTTAGAGTTTTATTTTTTAAGTTCACGGCAAACCTGCATACAGCTACAAGCTGAGCAGGGAGGGTGAGATGGAGAAGGGGAGGAGAGTGGTGTTGGAAGGCTTGGTGGAGGAGGGCAGGATCAAGGTCATTGAGATGGAAGGTCAACTGAAGGTCGCATCTCAAATCAGGAAGGTAGGGATGATGATGATTACGATGATGATGATGATGATGATGATTCCAGTGCATCCACCCATTCTCCTACACCACCACCACACCATACCACGACAGGAGAATGAAATTCTGCAGCAGAAGTTACGTGAGTTCGACAAGGTGAAGTTGGATCAGGAACAAGCACTAGTCGAGATCGCATCTGTCCTCAGCCAGTGAGCGCTACACAAATTAATTTTAAGAAATTAAAATTAAAATGTAGAAATTTTAATTGAATTCTTAATTTAAGTTAATGGCAAATCTTTATAAATCTTTCATCGTCTACAGTTCGAAGTTACAGGTGGATAGTTTGGAGGAGGTTGCGTGTGAGGGGGTGACGTGGGTGGATGATGAGTCCGTGAGTGATTGCTACGCCTGCAGCAAGGTCTTCTCTGTCTCGAGGAGGAAGGTTTGATCTGCATGAGGCCTTCGGGCCCTTGTTTAGCTGTGTGTGGTTGTTCTCTTCTAAAAATGTACTCTGGTGTCATGTTTGAAAGAATGGTTTTATAAATTTGTTTTGAGGTTTATTTTATATTTTATGTTATGGTATTTTTCTATCCTCCCACCATCTTATCCATCTCCACCACCATAACTACAGCACCATTGTCGACGCTGTGGTCAGATCTTCTGTGCTGACTGCTCCAACCACAAGGCCACTCTGCCCAACCACTGCAAGCCAGCCAGAGTTTGTACTGCCTGCCACACTTCTCTCCAGGCCTGCAAGTAGCCACTCCTACCATCATCACCACCACAACCATTACTACCATCATCACCACTACAACCATTACTACCATCATTACCACCACAACCATTACTACCATCATCACCACCACAACCATTACTACTATCATCACCACCACAACCATTACTACTATCATCACCACCACAACCATTACTACCATCATCACCACCACAACCATTACTACTATCATCACCACCACAACCATTACTACCATCATCACCACCACAACCATTACTACTATCATCACCACCACAACCATTACTACTATCATCACCACCACAACCATTACTACTATCATCACCACCACAACCATTACTACTATCATCACCACCACAACCATTACTACTATCATCACCACCACAACCATTACTACTATCATCACCACCACAACCATTACTACTATCATCAATACGACCACTGCTCTTCTAACCTGCAACCTTGAAATTTTAAAGTTTGTATATTGCCTTCTATTTGAATCGATGGTTCTTATCGCTGTTTGTATTTCTTATTCAATCCTCCTGTTCTTATGATTGTTACCTTAAAAGTCCAAGAACTCTTCCAAAATGTATTTATAAATTATCATAAATGTTTATTAATAAATTAATTATTATTATTTATTTATTTATTTAGATTTAAATTCTAAATCGGAAAAATCTATTTTTTCTTATTTCTTATATTTGTAAAGAACTCGCCAACATAGTCCTGAAATTGAATGAACATGGTGCAACACTCACCATAGTAAGAAGGTTAATAAAGGTAATGAATATTCATAAGGTGCAATAAATTAACGAATACCAATTGAATTAAATCGAAAAGATTTAAATAGGCTCAAATATTCAAAGATTAAATGGGTCAAAAAGAAGGAGGTCGAGAGGAACGACGTGAAGGCGCTCAGTCGCCATGGTGAGTGCCAGAAGGAGGAGGAAATGTAAACTAAAAATACTGAATGAACAATGGCGATTAACTGATATCGATGAATCAAGATGATGATGATAAATAGAAATCAAAGTGAAATGACCTCATAACGGAAACGGTTGTGAAAGGACAGACGAAAAAGATTCTAAGTAGTTTGCAAGATAACATTGTAGGGATGGATTCGGTCAACGTTGATAAGTTAATAAATATGTGGATGCTGGTGAAAGTTGAGGAAGGAGATGAAGAAGAGGTTTGGTTGATGAGACTCCAGAGTGATACCGCATGGATGTGTGATGGAGTGTGCACTGTGTTGTGTGCTTGTACATCGGAGTGTGCACTGTGTTGTGTGCTTGTACAATGGAGTGTGCTTGTACAATGCATGACAGTAGTTTTTGTACGTTTTCGTTGTGAAAGAATTGAACGAATGCGGTGGAAACAAAGTAGAACTGATTGAGGGAAAAAGACAAGAAAGAAGCTGCAATGATTGGAATGCCGATGATGGCATGGAGGAGTGGAGGATGAGGAGAGAAGGAGGGATCAGGGTGCAATTGCTTGGAAGCGGACATTGTATGACTTGATTAGTCTTCTCATTTGAACGATGGTGCAAGATGAAGGAGATGAAGGGTGGATAAGAAAAACGAATGGAGTATGAGTGAATGGATGAGTGAATAGATGAGTGAAGGGATGAGTGAATAGATGAGTGAACGGGGGAATAAATGGAGAGGATGCGTGAGGAAGTCATAGCTCAGGCTTGAGGCTCTTGATCACCCACTGCGAAAAGTCGACCTGCTTCATGAAGGACGACTCTGTGCGCTCAATGAACGGGTGCGTCTGGCGGGAAGCGAAATGGGTGAATTGTGGTTTTAGGGCGAAATAGGTGAATTGTGGTTTTAGGGTAAAAATTTGTGGTTTTTAGGGTCTAAGATATGGTTTGCAGTAAAAATGGGAGTTTGTATGCTCATCAAATAAATAGACAAACATACCAGCAGTTTTTGTAAGTCCCATCTGTCAGCAGGCGCCTTCTTCAAGCTGGTTGTTGTGGCAAAAAGACCATTATGGGTGGTGCTGGTAATGATACAATCATCATCAAGACTCACAAGCAAGATACAAATTCTTGGAACTCTTCGGTAAAATACTTGGCAGGCAGTTTGGGAGGGGGCTGTGGGGTAATGAAAAGTATCAGAATTGAAGTCTTAAGAGGCATCGTTTCTAGTTATTTTCGCCACTATTTATAAAATATTATAAACTATAAAAAACCTCGTTGACGATTAATTCTAGCAGCTCAAACACAACTGTCGGATGGTCGTCTGAGAAAATGCCTTTGCCTGTATGTTTAGTTGTATGTGTAGATGTATGTGCAGATGTATGTGCAGATGTATGTGTAGATGTATGTGCAGATGTATGTTTAGATGTATGTGTAGCACACCACACGACAACAACCCCATCACGATACACCATGCCAAAGCCACCACGTCACACCACAGCACAGCACAGCAGCACAACAAGCACCAACAAGGCATGGGCTGGGCGTTCATGGCGCAAAGGAAGTGGTCCTCGAGACTGCTGCCTGCGAACACCCGGCTCACCTCCGCCACGCACGGCTGTGGAATCGGAAACCTACCCATCGACAGTTCCATCTGGCAAGGTGGTGCTTGCTCAATGTACGACAATTCGAATTTCAAATGAGCCTAAACTTTGAGAGTGTAACTGTTATACTTTTAAAATGTTTAAGCACGTCACTAATTTGTGAAATCATAAAATAATAATAATAGCCATAATAATAATATCCATAATTGCCATAATAATAATAATAATGGAAAGATGGCTGACGATAGAAACACCAAGGCTCCAGATATCACTGCGCACAGAATACTGATCCCCCAGAAGTCTCTCGGGCTGTCGTGTGGCGGTGTTGATGATGATTGTGATGGTGAAGTGATGCGACATCGAGACAAATACAGATACAAAAACAAACACAGACACGTACACAAAGACACACACAGAAACTAAGACAGGGACAAACACACACACAGACACACACACACACACAAAGACACACACACAAACACACATTCACACACACACACAAAGACACTCACACAAAGACACTCACACAAACACACATTCACACACACACACACACAAAGACACACACACACACACAAAGACAAGCACTCACTGCCATGTAAGACCGAGTGCCGACGAATGAGTTGGCGAGTGAGTCGATCAACTCGCCACTAACTCCGAAGTCGCACAACTTGATGTCGCCGTTCGAGTTCACCAGGATGTTCGAGGGCTTGACGTCTGCGTGGTTTGGTGGTTGATTTGGTGATGTTGTAGTGTCTTGATGGTGTTGTGGTGATGGTGTTATGGTGAGGTGGTGGTGTTTTGGTGATGGTGTTGTAGTGTTGAGGTGAGGTGATGGTGTTGTAGTGATGGTGTTGTAGTGTTGAGGTGAGGTGATGGTGTTGAGGTTTGGTAATGGTGTTGTGGTGAGGTGATGGTGTTGTCGTGATGGTGTTATGGTGAGTTGATGGTGTTGTGTGGTGATGGTGTTGAGGTGTGGTGATGATGGTTTTTTTGGTGATGGTGTTGTAGTGGTATTGATGGGGGAAGGGCGTGGTTAGTTAACAGTCCTGGAGACTACCTCTGTGGATGATCTGGTGCTTTCTTGTTAAATATATCAGACCTTTCAGCACCTGGCAAATGGAAAAAAAAATTGTTGAATTTATATAAAAAAATATTCGAAAAACTAAAAATTATTGAAAATGTTATTCCGAAATGTTTCACTTCAATCTTTTCAACAACACTACAACCACTACTATTACGATGACTACAACCACCAGACTACTACTACCACATTGCCATCCCCACTACCACCACTATCATAATCACCTCTACAACCACCCTGATCATCATCATTAACACCAGCACTAAAACCACCATCATCATCGCTACAACCACCATCATCATCATCATCATCATCACCACTACCAATATCACCATCATCATCACCACCACCACAACTCCTACAGAGAGGATGATGATTCCCATAATGGGCTCAGGCATGCGACCCATCTTGCTCATCACCAGGTCCAACGAACCCCCGTCCTGCCCCGTGGTGGTGGTGGTGGTTGGTGTTGGAAGTGAACGAGGGGGGGTTGATATTTAATTGTATTATATTCTATTTTTAGTCTTTAAATAAAAATCTTCTAGCTATCAATCACTGATCCATCCATAAATTCAATCTCATCTATCACTGTACACACCATGTACTCCATGCATATACTGATTTCTCCTGCATTGTAGAAGGAGCCATAGTAGCCGACGATGAACGGAGAATTGCAGTCGTTTAAGACTTGCAGCTCCCTTATGATCTGATTCCTGATCTCTTGCTTCAGCTCCAACTTTATTAACTGTTGTTTGACAAAGAAAATACTATAAATATTATTTTTAATTCACCAAAAAACTTTTTTTATTGGCCAGGTAAACTGTTTTGTAATAATAAATTATGTTTTTAGTCAGACCCACCTTGCGAGCCATTATGAGATTAGACTGTCGTTGTCTCACCTTCCACACCACCCCTCCATTCCCAAATCCAAGCTCACTCAGTTTCTCCAAGTCCTCAGCCACCAGAGCCCCCATCTGCTTGCGCTGGCTCAAGAAATTTTCCAGTCGAGATATCTTTTGATTTTTGAAATAAATTGATTTAAATATCAAACATGAATTATTGAAATACATATAACCTTTTATTGGTAAGTCATACCTGGCCATCATCAAGGCTGTTAAGGCTCTTTGGCAAAGTACCATCTCCCTGTTCTTGATCCAAACTTAGATGGTTTTTATACATTTATGAAATTTTTTTAAAATATCATTTAAATCTTAGATTATAAAAAAATTATAAACAACTTGTAATGGGTTAATTAAAAAACCATCAACTGCAAAATTTTCATTAACATCATTTCATAAATAAAAAACTTTTTTTAATTATCTAAAGATGTTACATTTCATCAACAACTGGAGTTGATATTTTGAGTGCCGGAGGCCTGCCTTTACTCATTTTGTTTGGAAAGTTGACATAAAAATCTATCAGAGCACAGCTTTATCTAATTTTGGGAAGTTAAAAAATTATATGAAAATTATATTAAAATAAACTTTTTTGAAATTTTGAAGAGATATTTTTTTAATTAAAGGCAATCTTCTAGCGCATAATATCAATTACCTACGATCTAGTATCCATTTAAAACGTAGTGCTAATACATTATTTAAGTTATTCTATTTTCTTTCATCCGACTTTCATGCCCCATTCGATGGATTGTGACAAAAAAAATCCGAGTGTCGAATATGTTCGCAATATTCCCTTCGAAGTCGGCCCCAGATACTACAATCTGTCCTATATTGGGGAGGGAGCCTATGGAATGGTGGTGTAAGTCATTTCTTTATTTCCAAATTTAATTCAGTATTTTCTCTTTTGCCTTTTTCAAAAAAATTAGTAGAAATGTCAATGAAGCGCCATGAACATGAATTGCACTAATTAGCATGTATCTATGAAAAGTAGGAAGTGTAATAATTTTATAATAATATAAATAATTTTATCAACAATAATATGTAAAATATAAATTAAACAATGTTTAAATTATTATTTTAATATTTTTGCAGCTCAGCCATAGACCACCAGACGAAGACCAGAGTGGCCATCAAGAAGATATCACCCTTTGACCACCAGACTTATTGTCAGAGGACTCTGCGCGAGATCAAGATCTTGACTCGTTTCAAACATGAAAATGTAGCTTTTTTTATTATTTATTATTTTCTCAATTTAATTATTGTTCATAAAAAACATTTTTATTATCAACTAAAATAAAATAAAATGACCATCTTGCAGATTATAAACATCCAAGACATTATAAAATCCCCAACCATTGATGGAATGAAGGATGTGTTAGTTCTGCATTGTTCTTTGTATGCATTTAACAACTATTTCTGAGCCTACATTATTCAATACAAACACTCGTTTTTAAGAAAATCAATATTTGGTTATTCTTATCATCATCAATACAATAGCCCATCATACCTGAACCATCGTCATCATTGTCAACATCAAAACCACCATTGTCGCTCCCACCATACAAAGCCAAAAACCGCTTCCTGCTACCACCATCTTATGCAGGTACATAGTGCAGTGTCTGATGGAGACGGACCTGTACAAGCTGCTGAAGACGCAGAAGTTGAGCAACGACCACGTGTGTTACTTCCTCTACCAGATCCTGCGTGGCCTGAAGTACATTCACTCCGCCAACGTCCTCCACCGCGACCTCAAGCCCTCAAACCTCCTCCTCAACACCACATGTGATCTCAAGGTTGTTTTGTATGTGTGTTTGTGAGTGATTGTGAGTGTTTGTTTGTGTGTGTGTGTTTTTGTGTTTGTGTGTGTGTGTTTGTGTGTGTGTGTGTGTGTGTGTGTGTGTGTGTGTGTGTGTGTGTGTGTGTGTGTGTGTGTGTGTGTGTGTGTGTGTGTGTGTGTGTGTGTGTGTGTGTGTGTGTGTGTGTGTGTGTGTGTGTGTGTGTTGTGTGTTTTTGTGTGTGTGTTTGTGTTTGTATATGGATGAGAATGAAAGGAGTTAAATTCATAAATATAATGAGGAAGAGGATGATGATGATGATTACCATGATTATTATAATAATAATATCTACAAATTCAATTCAGAATTTTATAGAAAAAAAATTTCTCTTCCCAAACCTCCCACCAACTTCACACCAACTAACCAACCAACCCATCGGCAGATTTGCGACTTTGGGCTGGCAAGGGTGGCCGACCCGAACCACGACCACACCGGCTTCCTGACCGAGTACGTGGCCACCAGGTGGTACAGGGCGCCCGAGATCATGCTCAACTCCAAGGGCTACTCCAAAGCCAGTATCCTTGATTAGGATGACTGCATGATGATGATGATGATGATGATGATGATGACTGGAAGCATGAATGCTATTCATCCTCATCATCATCTTCATCATCATGCATGCAATTAAATGTTCATCTTGATTGTTCTATTGGGGATTGAATGGTGACACGCGTCTTAAAGCCGTTTGGTCGTGAGTTGGATTCCCACATATCGTAGTAGCACCTTGTATAGTTGATGGGCGCCGCCAATAGCAAGCTAAGCCCCGTGAACAGAAATGACCTGACCCCTCACGCGGAACGTTAATGTTTTATCGTTCATGCAACGAAGCGCTTGTAGTTGTTCGCCTTAACGCCCGCCCAGTCGACGTGTGGTCTGTCGGCTGCATCCTTGCTGAACTCCTCTCCAACAAGCCCATCTACCCGGGCAAGCACTGTGAGTCGTCTTTGTGTGTGTGTGTGCGTGTTTGTGTGTGGGTGTGCTTGTGTGTGTTTGTTTGTGTATGTGTGTGCGTGTTTGCGTATGTGTGTGCGTGTTTGTGTGTGTGTGTGCTTGTGTGTGTGTGTGTGTGCGTGTGTGTGTGTGTTTGTATATGTGTCATCATCTTCACGCCCACTAGACCTGGACCAGCTGAACCACATTCTGGCCATCCTGGGCTCACCTTCCGAAGACGACCTCAACTCCATTGCCAACGAGAAGGTTTCCGTGCGGATTAGAGGTCGGACCGGGTACCCGATCTGACCGGGTACCCGCGGGTACCCGCGGGACTCCCGCGGGAACGGGAATGAAAATTAATTTCGGGACGGGAAAAGTCGGGAACCGGGAATAGGTTTTCGGGACGGGAACGGGAACGGGAATCAACATTCAAATCGGGAACGGGAAAAGACGGGAACGGGAATCAACTTTTAAATCGGGAACGGGAAAAACGGGAATAACAGTTATTGGGATTGGATTCTTTAACAATGATTTTTCAGCAAACTTCTAAGTATGGAAATCTTTATTTCATCGATACTCCGTACTTAAAATAAGTATTAAATGCAATGGAAATGTATAACAAAGCCACCATTGCCAATATCAAAATCTCCAACACTACATGTGAAGTTGTTATGATGAGTCCAAAGATTAGGGAGATTAGAACAAATGGGTGATGATGAAAACTTTTCCGACGAAATCAAAATGGTCAGTTATATTATTTTAATTTTATAAATTAATACTTTGAATTTGAATGATTAATTTCCAAATGATTGCTCAGTTGATCATTTCGACAAAAGAAAAGATGCTATTGATCTTATTCGTATGACAGCATGTCTGTTGCATCCCCAGTACGAAAGAATAATAGGAAAAAAGTTTGGGATAGAAAAGAAATAAATACCAAGACTTTCATTAGAGAAAATTTAATTCTATTTTTTACAGCCAGACCAAGCTGCAGTGCCTTTGAGAAAAAAAAAAATGATGGTTATTTAGACCTTTTATGTTTGTTTTTATAATCTAAAAATTATAAGAAAATTATTGTACTATCAAATTATACGAATGATTTTATATTTGCAGTTGTAGAGAATAAGAATGTTGTTAAAAAACATATTTCTAACATTATTGAAGAATTAGTAATAATGAACAAAGAAAAAAATTCAGAAGAGGATGAATTGAACAAATATTCACAATTACGTCCCAAAAAAAATTGAAAATTATAAAGATGTTTTATTTTATTGGAGTAAAATGAGCAATTTTAAAATAGTACAAGAAGTAGCCAAAATTTAGTTTAGTGTATCTGCATGTTATATTCGCTTTGAACAGAATTTTTCAATGTGTGGTCGTTTAACTTCAGACCCAAAATCATCTCATTTGAAAGCTGAAACTCTTAACGGTTTAACCCTTGTGAAAAGCAATAAAGACTTGATTGAATAACTCAAAAACAATACTTTCATTTCAATAAATATTTAAATTTAAATCATGCTTTTTTATTTCATTAAAAGAAATATTCTCTGACTTTCAAATAATAAATTTTAAGAAATTTTAGAACTAGCAAGTTTGGGACCAGTAAAAACGGCAGCGAAAATGAATAAAAAACAAAAAGCTTTCGGGAACGGGTCGGGACGGGAAAAAAAATTTCGGGAACGGGACGGGACGGGAATCAAAATTCTGATGTCCCATCGGGAACGGGACGGGACGGAAAAAAAAAATTCGGGAACGGGACGGGACGGGAATCAAAATTCTGATGTCCCATCGGGAACGGGACGGGACGGGAAAACAAATTCTGATGTCCCATCGGGAACGGGACGGGACGGGAAAACAAATTTCGGGAACGGGACGGGACCGGGAATGAAAAATCGTCCATGTCCGACCTCTAGTGCGGATGATGATGGTGATAATAAAAATATCATGACAATGATGAGGTGGCAATGGCTATGATGATGATCTATCTCTTAGCCCCCCTGCCCTTCCCCCCCCCCCCTATCTAGGCTAGAGGCTACCTGCAGTCATTACCCTTCAAGCCGAAGCAGCCCTGGACAAAACTCTACCCCTCCTCTGACCTCAAAGGTGACATCCTTTTGTCAATCTATTCATCCTCGAAATGATCACTTCGATATAATATACATCGTTCATTCGTATTATTATATATTATATATAAATTATAAATTTATATTATATATAAATTGAAATTTATATTATTATAAATTATTAATTTATATTATATAAATTATTTTTATATTGTATAAATTATTTTTATATTATATAAATTATTTTTATATAATATGAATTATTTTTATATTATATGAATAATTTTTATATTATATAAATTATTTTTATATTATATAAATTATTTTTATATTATATAAATTATTTTTATATTATATAAATTATTTTTATATTATATATATATTATATATTAATTATTATTAGTAATTGTATCATTATTTATTATTCTTGTTAATAATAATAATAATAATAATAATTGTCATTTTTGTATAGCGCCCGGGCACGCAACTGAAGCGTGGCACGCAACTTTAATTTATAATATTACTCTTTTCAACCACACAGCGCTTGACCTTCTCGACAAGATGTTGACCTTCAACCCCACCAAGAGGATCAGTGTTGAGGACGCCCTGGCACACCCCTACCTCGAGCAGTACTATGACCCCTCCGACGAGGTGCGTGACCATGGGGGTGCTGGTGGGGCCTTGTGGGGTGTACATAGTAGTGGTCCTTCTTTTGACCAACTGCACTGTTTTACAGAAGTTCATCTTGCGCTTCATCTGAAAACACCACGCCACCAACACCAAGCATGAAACCATTATACCACATCAGCCACTCCCACCACCACTCTCACCACCACACCCACCACCACTCCCACCACCACTGCTTCTCCCCCTTCCACAGCCAGTGGCCACAGAGCCCTTCACCTTCGAGACGGAACTCGACGACCTGCCGAAGGAACAACTGAAGAAGTTGATCTTCGAGGAGACCAATCTCCTGCGAGAGAAGCAGGTCAAGGAGGCCTTCTGAAGCTCTCATTGGCTACCGAGGCTGCCTGCGTTTCTATGGTAACCAGGCCATTCTTGAATCTATTTTTCATCTTCGTCGTCTTCGTCATCATCGTTATCATCATCATTAAACAATCATGACTCGGTATTTGAACAGTCGTTTGGCGCACTAACATCATTAATCATTAGAGGCTTCTTCATGTCTTGTTGCATCTGTGAATTGCACGTATGTGAATATTGTATACTTACGCCTCACACCTAGCTTCTCACTCAACCATCATCATCATCATTATCATCCTACCCATCATTATCGCCATCATCATCACCATCATTCTTCCCATCATCGTCACAATCATCCTCCCCATCATCATCATCATCATGACCATCATCGTTAAACAACATCTCCAAGAGCCTTTTCTCACACTACCTTTTCCGTCGCCACGTCATCACCACTCACATCTCCAAAAGGCTTCCTACCACTTCCTAGCACTCTTGTTAGATTATTCCATTGCACACTCTAGACACCAACACACCACAACATACATACCATGCAACATACATACCATACACGATACCATACACCACAACATACATCCCATACCATACCATACACCATACCACACGACATCATTACATACATGACTGCACAAGACATTGGCGTGTTAAGAACAACTAAAAATGTAGCTGGTTGTTGTCTCATTTGTTATCTTACCAGTTTCCAAGGTGATTGTGTTGCTGCAGTCTAGTGGATGTATTAATACCTTTTTATGCATTCATACACTGTATCATTCATGCCTACTAAACAGGTACGCACTTCGCTGATACGTCGTTACCGACAATCACCCGCCATATACAAAGTTGTATATTTGTGTATAAATGACCTCGCTAGATCCCGTGTAGGAGCCGCCATCACTGCTTACATTCATGTGCAGCATAAGTTCATCTTTGAAATTAATACCCAAAAATCATTAATTAGATCGAATTTTGGAAGTTTTTTGTTTCAGAATTCAGCGTGTGCTTATGAAGTAGTCTTGCAATGAAATATCAGTGGTTGCTTATTTAGAGTTTCCAAGATTTAGTTTAGGAGGTACTAAAGGAAATTATGATTTGAGAATTTGTGCCGAATGTTTAGTAGTTCATCTAGTGAATTCTCTGAACTGTTATTCCCATGTGTAACCGTGAGGTCATTTAGTTTATAAACATTTAAATAAACAAAACACTGTATTGCATTCACTGCTAATATTGATTATGGAGGTAGCAACCCAATGATGACGATATCTTGTACAACTTATAATGGCTATATTTAAATTATTCTTTCAATTTATAACTAGTTATTCCTTTTGTTATTTTGCGCTAATTAAATGAAAATCAGAATTATCATTCTCATCATTCTCGTGGATGGAAGCTTCTACACCTTGTGATTTGTCATGAAACACTTTCCTTCTTCACATTTAGTTTCACTCATATACCTATAAAAAATATATATATATATACCTATACTATATACATATGGTTTCACTAATGTATTTACTAATCGAAATTCACCTTTAAATTTATTATCGCACTGGAAGATACAGTATGTTATACACTGTACCTCCTCACCAGAGCTACACTAAACAAGCTTCGAGTCGAAATGTAAGAGAGAACTTCTATCCACAAATCATGAACTTGTTCATCGCGTATTGAATCACTTGGCGCTAATTCAGGCATGCACCGACCCGAATTCTCAAAAGCAATTACGGTTATTACTATGTATTTAACAATCAATTCTGAAGGATCATCATCATCAGGCAACGTTGCTTCCAAGAGAAGTGTTTAAGACATCATCATCATCATCATCATGACGTCGAAGATTTCAGGTCGAATTGAATAACTGAAAGGCAGGATTAGAGGTAAGCATTCGAAAGGTTCGTTAACTGTTAACGGTAACTTAATGTTTACGTTAAGTGTTAATGTTAACGCAATAATGAAAGAGAAGAAATCGTGAGAAGCATTTCGCATCGGTGTGAAATTCGTTCGGAAGATTAGTTGCGCAGAGTGATCGTCTCAAAGTTAGGCGGAAATGAAAAGAGCGCGAAGAAGCGCCATGCCTGCACGCATGGTTGGTTAAGAGCGAATGTTGTGATTATGAAACGATTAAGCGTACCTTTTTTATCCATATCGCGTCCGAACTATTGCCAAATGAATTAATAATTTATGCATTAAGGAATTTCTAGTTGTGGAAATAACGTCAGGGCCATAATATTCGAATAACGACCTTTAAGTAAAATCAAGAGGCAAATCTTGAAAAATATTAATTACATTGTTATATACCATTACATAAAGTTTATCAAATGTATTCAAGGATAAAAACAAACCCTTCAATATAATAAAAAGCAACAAAATAATAACTTTGAAAAGTAATAAAAGGTCATAAAACAATAGAATTGAAGTATAAAAGATGTGTTAACTTTTGAATTCAACCAATTTAACCAATAAATTTATAAATGAAACTCTTAATAATCAGTAAGCTCAATAGTGGTAAGATCCCTCACGCCCCAGCACCCTGTGAGGCCTCACTGCATCAGTTCTGAGGGGCCGCCTCCTCATCCCCCTGCACGTCCGAAGTCCACAACTGCAGTGCATTAAGTTATTTTCAATATTATTTTTATTCCTTAATTTATTATTTATTACTATTTTTGACAAGTTTAAAGATGTTGAATGATAATTTTAAAATTAAGTTCTTAATAGAAAGTAGTTGGATGTGAAAAGTAGGAGTGGTGATCTGACAGTGAGGTTGTCCCTGAGGAGCTGCATGATGAGGGTTGAGTCCTTGTACGAATCTTCGTTCAATGTGTCCAACTCTGCAATCGCCTCATCAAACGCCTGTTCAACCATCATCTCACATCACTATTTGATCTTAGATTTTCATTTTCCTTTTTAAAGAAATTAAAAAAATTTTAATAGTAATTTGATTAACTTCCCACCGTTTTGGCGAGCTGGCAAGCCTTGTCTGGGTTGGAGTTGATCTCATAGAAGAAGACTGAGTAGTTGAGAGCCAGGCCAAGTCGGATTGGGTGGGTCGGCTTCATCTCCAACTTGGCAGTGTCCATCGCTTCCTGGTATGCCTTCTCAGACGATTCAATTACTGTCGTGAAAGAAAATAAAGTTATTACAATGTTTGAAACTAAAGTTCAGAATATAAGTTGAACGACTTTTCTTACCAGACTTATCGTCTCCAGCTACTTCTGCGAGATAACGGTAATAATCTCCTTTCATCTTTAGGTAAAAGACTTTACTTTCGAAATTGTCTGACTTTGGTACCAAGTGATTTTCGAGCAAATCCTGAATTCAAATTTTGAAAACGATCTATGTTTCATTTTGAACAATAAAAAAAACACTAAAAAACATAATAAAATTAAACCACTAACCAGGACTTCCTTGCAGACTTGCCTGAGTTCCTTCTCGATTACATCCCTGTACGCCTTGGCCATCTTTGACTTCTTCTCGTTACCTTCAGTTTTTTGTTCGATGCTTGAAATCACTCTCCAGGATGATCTCCTCGTCCCAACAACATTTTTGTAGGCTACTGACAAAAGGTTTCTTTCTTCGTTCGAAAGTTCATTACCGAGTTCTGTAACTCGTTTCATAGCGGCCGCCATGTCGTCATAACGTTCGGCTTGTTCAGACAATTTGGCCATGTGAATTTGTTCTTCTCTTTTGTCTTGGTCGGTCATTTTGAATTCTTTAAAGTTTGGTAAGAAGTAGCCAAAAAGAAAAATTAAGACTTGAGGGGGCAAAGGAGAAAACTTCAACTATTCAATATGGCGTTCTAATTAATCACTCAAATATTCATTCGATGAACGAGTAGGTTCTAACGCTTAACTTAAATTTTATAAAAATATTTACATAAATGTATTTCTTTATTTAAAAATCCAAAAATTACATTTTATTTATTCAATTTTATATTATTCCACAAACTTCAATGAAAAATTATTATATGATGAAAAGTTTCAAAGTTGAGTTTAAAATTTGTTTAAATATTTAATTAAAAAAAGCTAAAAAGCATTATATATTTCTAATACTTTATCTTTTTTTAAATTGATACTTTTGCCAAGTTTTCATAATCTGGAATAAGGAACCAATTGGGAGAGTGTTGTCCCTTCACAAGCCAATCAAAATCGTCTACATCATACCAATTATTGACTAGTTGATCAAGTGTTGTTGTTTTGAAGTCTTCTTCAATGCCAGGGTAGGTCCACTTGAAAGGAGCAAAGCCAAGGCCTGAGCACTCTTCAATGATGGCCTTGCTGGTGACGTGCACGAAGAATGAGGAAGTGGAGGTGCGGTGGATGCGCAGTTGCTGGCAGGCCAACTCGAAGGTGCAGTCCTGACACTCTTCCACCAGCACTGAGCCCCTAGTTGGACCAATCATAATGTGGCATGCATTCAGCTTCATGATACTCACAAATCCTGGAGCCCCAGACAACTCTATTTGGCATTTGGTGGCCATGGAAATAACAATGTCCTTTCCTGACACTTCTGCTGCCCCCTTTGAGACATTACAATTAGAGAGGTTGCAGATGTTTAGGGTGTCTTGTGAGCATAAGTTCTCCATGTTCAAAGTTTTTGGCTTTTCAGATAATGAATATGGAGTCTTTTTTAATTTATTTTCATTTTTGATCACATTTATTTTGTTGAATCCAAACTTCTTTTTAGGAATGAATTCTGACTTTTGTTTGTCTAAGAGATCTAGTAAGCCTTTGATTTTGTCTTGAATAGATTTTCTGTTATAATTAGGAAGAAAATTAATTGATTTGGTATAGAATTTTTCCAATTCTTCAATTTTCAAATGAATTGTATTAAATAATTCAGATCTTTCGTTTTGGCCTATCTCTGCAATGTTTTTTAGTTCATTTTCAATGTCTCTATGTTGTTTTGTAAAACTAGCTTGGAAGTCATCTATTTTATTTTCTTCCATTCTATTCTCAGTTTGCTTCACTTGAGTAGAAAAAATTAACAATTTAAATAAGTTGCGAGTGTTTCTTAGAAAAAAACTTTTGTATTTTTGCCTGCTCACCATAGTAATAACATGAGGAAAATAGATCTTAAATATTGGTGTTATAATTAAAACAAACGGATTAAATCATGAATTCTATGAATTATTCACTATTCCATTTCCAAAATATTTCTTCATTTATTGGTTTTAAATAAACGAGTATAATTCAGCGCTACAATTAAACACCTCGCTGATCAACAGGTAGGCAGATGTCATGAAGACGACCAATCAATCTTGTTGACATCTGACTGAATTAGTCATGATTTCAAAGTACTCCCAATAAAAGTAAACACCGAAAGTTTCTTGATTTCACACCATCACCCACCTACCTCCGACAAGATGTTCCAGGTAAGTACTAACACGTTAATTCCAACGGATTTTGTGGGAAACTTTGTGAATAAGAATCATTTTAGCGATCGATTTATCTTGAAAATAAGTCGAAATCAAACGATATTTGTAATACAAAAAATTCATTCAAGATTCAACATAGATTTAAAAACTAATTCAAGAATGTAAGTACAAATCAATAACCCTTGTAGTTTTTCGATCCCAATTCCCTGACGCGCAAGGCCAAGCTGAATGCCAGGGTGTCTGCTGGCTTGGTGGAAATAAAGAGCAAGGTTCACGGGAATTAAAATATTAATATGTATTCTATCTCTAGTTAAATCAATCTAGATATCAGAGTATTTTTCATTAAAATACATCAGTTTATTTGAAAACTTTTATAGAAGAGAATAATGTAAAAAATCATTTTTACAAAGTTTGCCGCAGAGTTCAGGCGCTTTTCTATTGACGCCAGCAAGCCGCCATCCTTGGAGGCCTTCCAGAATCTGCTGCGTAGTCTCCACAAACTCAATAAAACTCCCTTCTCCATCACCTACACTGACAAAGAAGGTTGACTCATTTTTTCATTCCTACATTCATTTGATGAACTCTCTTTCAAATAGCTATAAGTTCATTTAAAAATTCATTAGTTCTTCCATTTAATCTCTAATTAATTGTGTCCTCAATTAACTAGGAGACCTTCTGCCTATCAACAACCAAGACAACTTCACACACGCTCTTAAAGTCTCCAGACCTTTGTTGAAACTCTGTCTACATCATGCTGGTGTGTTCTTTCAGTCGTTTGTATGCACTCACCAGTGAAAAAAAATTAAGCTGCCAAAGTTTTAAGCCTCCCTCCACCGTAACTTCCCCAGACAACCACTTCCAGCAAGGATTCGGAGCAGCCCAACCCAAGAAAAACATCTTATCTAAGTGAGTTTTAAAAAAAATGAAAACTATCATTATTTTTCATAATCATTTTAGTCATCATTCATCAATAAATTATGAATAATTCAATGTTTTCTCTTATTTCAAAATCTCAACACTCGCGAAAATTCTCATAGTGAGAAGATTTAAATTTCATTATTTCGTATTTTGCAAAAATAAATAATTAAATTGCACGCACAATTGCATGCAGGCTCCTAGAGACAGACCCTCCCACCATGAGGCCCACCAAACGCATTGGTCTTCCAGAGAACTTCAGGTTACAAGATTTTATCATTTTCTGCATGCACACATGCGTTGATGAATTCATTAAAAGATGTTTAATCGCAAAATTTCATTATCACTCCAACGACAACTCCATTGCACGGTAGTTTGTGCGTACACTCTTTATGTGTACCCACAACGATGGCAACAATCAACCTCCATGACGACACCTGCAGGTACGTGTCGGCGATCATCGATGCAGACATCCTGCCACCCACCCAGCGCAGAGTCAAGCTGATCCGCAACAGCACCCAAAAGCCCCTCGGCTTCTTCGTCAGAGACGGCTTTTCCATCCACCCCACTTCATCGGGCAGTCTGGAAAGGGTGGCAGGTGTTTTCATTTCCCGTCTGGTGCCTGGAGGGCTGGCGGAAAGCACCGGTCTCCTGGCCGCCAATGACGAGGTTTTGGAGGTGAACGGCATCGAGGTGGCTGGAAAAAGTCTCGACCAGGTACGCATTTTGAATTCCTTTATAATTATCTTTGTATTTGTTTTACATCTTCTAATGAGTCATCTTTTGATTAGATTACCATCCAATTAACGCAATCGTTGCCAAGGTAACGGACATGATGGTGGCGAACAGCGGGCATCTGATCATCACCATCAAACCGTGCAACCAGTTCTCCCAAATCAGCCTGCCCCCACCCAAGAACGCCCCTCTCATCACATCGAGTTTCACCGACCTGAGCAGGGCAAGTTTCAGTAAGACAGCTTCAAAAGACAATGCTGCTGACTCCAGGGTCACCCACTCGATGCATGACCTCAACGTTGCAGGAAAAGCAGCAGCCGGAGGTGGAGTGACGAGGGAAGTGGTGGAGGAGGACGACGTGCGAGAGTTTGTGAGGAGGGACCCATCGGGCAGCTCATCATCTAACAGAGACAGTACCCAGCTGTTGCAGCAACAACAACTTGAACAACTACAGCAGTTGACGTTGCAAAAGGAACAGCTGGAGCAGCAACTGAAGTTACAGCAACAAGAACAACAACGGTACGACTTGCAAAAACAGTATCAACTACAAGAACACGATCAGCAACACCAACAACAGCAACTTTATCAGCAAGAGCTTCTACAACAACAAAAGTTACAAAAACTGCAAGAGCAACAGCAGTTCTTGCAACAGTACGAACTGCAGCAGCAAATCCAACAACAAAACACACTTCAACCCGAATACAATCACCCCGAAGACAAAAGCCCCGACAAAATTTCTTTGAAACTACAAAACGACCGAGACTCACCTCGAAACGACTACAACAACTCGCCTTTCAACACGCACCTCAACTTCCCCGATATACAACCACCAACCAAATTCTCAAACCAAGACAACAACACCACAAACAAAAGCAACAACAGCCACTACTACAACAACAACCTTCAAAAATTCTCGCGAAACGTTTTGATCAAGGACCTCCAGTCACTCGACCAGCTGGACAAGGATGCATACGACGAGGAAAACATCAGGTGCATTAATTCATTGCAGTCATGGAATAATGAATGGATGCGTGTGTGAATGCCTGAATTCACGTAAGATCAGTTAAATTAATTTGAATTCAATCATGAATTGAACAACTGCCACCGAATGAACGACAGATTCGTAGAAGGAGGTCGATACGAGGAAGCAGACGTATTCGCAAATTCTAGTCTCAGAATCCATTCCAGCGCCAACGTCCGTAGCAGACTCTCCACACGCTCTGTTGACCACCACACGAAGAAAAGGAAAGACATGTTTTGAGTCGATATTAAAAGTTTCTCATTTATTTTCATTTGTATTTATTTAAATCATGAAATTTTAAAGCACCTATGATTGCCTATAGCAATTTATTTCTTTAGTTTTATCATTTGTTAAGTTGTTGATGATCCTTTCATTCAAGACTTATTAAACTTTAATTCATTGCCTTTAATTTATAGTTATGATGTAGTGTAACAATATTTTCGCGCCTTTTTAAATACCAGTTTAAGCAACTACGTATAACCTTATGATGATGTTTAACAATTATTTACTATTAGTTTGTTCACTTATTCTCTCAACATTATCACTATATTCCTTTATTTGTATCCTCAAAAGCTCCTCTCCATGAATTATATTTCCTATTTATTCCTTTGCAAAATGCACCAGTCACCAATCGCTCATATATTTGAGACAATTTTTTTTGAAGTGTATGTTTGTCTACAAAATAATTGGAAATTTATTGACTATTTTGTATTTTTTCATTATAGAATAAGATTAGGTAAACATAAGAGCATCAGGAAGCTTAATAAAATGATTTAGAACCTTGTAATAACGCATCAAAAGTTCATCAAACTTCGCCTGATTCACAAGGCTTGTTTATCACATAGCGCTGTACTTCGACAAAATAAATTTCATAACTCCACCATAGAAAGATGATTCCCTGTTTGCGTTTGACATGTTTGTCCAAGGTTATATCAAATCCAGGCAAGATTTGCAGTCATCAATTCCCATTGTACTTTTATCTGTTCCCCTTTTTAAAATATTGTTTTTGATTTGTTGTCATATCAATCAAGAAACTATTTTAAACTGCCTGATCGAATTCTTTGTATCTTACAGGTAACTGATTGATGAGGATCGCTGCCAATTCGAATCTTATTGAAACTTGAAAGCTCCCTTGATTGCACTCTCCTTTCTGATCAATCTTTTACGCCTCTGACATTTCAATTCCCGTCCCGAAATTATCAAATAAATTACCTTCAAAAGAAGTTATTTGAAATCATTCTAATTTATTTGCCGTATTGGTTTCGAAAGTAAACAAAAATTAATAGAATAATCCAGATAGTGAAATTAAATATAAGCTAGACACCCGACTCATGATGAAAGGAAACTAAACCAAAGTTGAAAAAACTCTATTTATCTAGCGCTTCAGCGCAAGAAGTAGGAGCAGAGGAGGAAGAGGAGGATGAGGACGACGAAGAGTTTGAGCATGAAGGCCCTGGTCCTGGAGACTGCCCTCATGTACTTGAGCAGTTCGCTGTGAGCTGCCTCCACGTTCAAGGAACTCTCGTCGACGTGCGAGTCGATCCTGTGCAGGTGGAGGTGGAGGGAGTGGTGTTGAGGAAGGAGAAGAGTTGGTTTGGAGTGGAAAGACTGTGTGTGGTGATGTGAAGGTTTATTATCGATGAAGAACGATTATATTAGACGGTTTGTATATTATAAATTGATTTTTTGAAGGCTAAACGAGGCATCTCACCAACAAGCAAAGCACCCCAACACCCACCTGCACACTACATCGGCCTGCTCGTGCACCATGGTGGCCAGCTGCTGGAAGATGCCACCCAACTCGACTATCGTCTGCTCGATCGCGCCCACTTGGTCCTCCGCCCTGACCGCTTCATCGCCCGCCCTCCGTTGACGCAGCAGTTGTTGTTGAACGGGCGAGAAACCAGGATTCGCGCCCAAGTTCGATGCATGGGTCATTGAAAAGTCGTGGGAGTTGTTGTCATTGTGGTTAGTGGTGTTGTTGTTGGTGGGGTCGTTTGGAGGGTAGACGGAGTTGTGGTCTTTTCTTGTATCGAAATTAGAGTTGCCGTTGTAGTTATTGGATTGGCATTTGTTGCTTTGGAAAGTTTCATTGTTGTAGTTGTTGTTGTACTGGTTGTTATATTGGTTGTTGTGTTGATTGTTGTATTGGTTGTTGTGTTGATTGTTATAGTTGTTGCTGTGATAACCATTTTTTTTGAATGTACCATTTTCAAGTGACTGCTGTTGATGTTGTTGTCTGTAATCTATAAATTGTTGCTGGTGATGTTGATTGTTTTGTTGATTATATTGTTGTTTATATGGTTGATTTTGTATCCGTTCTTGTGGTATTTCAACATTATTACCATTGTTCTTATGGTTTCTGTGATTATCTGGAAAACAAACTTCAGAGTTGAATATTAAATATTCTATGGTAAGAAGGAAAGGATCAATGACGCAGCGAAGGAACCTTTAGAATCAGGACTCGTTGCTTTGGTGAGAAGCTGAAATCAATAATGAAAAGAGCTTTTAAGGGCTAATGAAAACTAATCATTATAGTAAGTTAAAACTTATTATTAACGCTAGTATTATTAATTCATCATCATCATCATCATCACAAACGTGTTTCTTGGTTTGAAGAAGATTCTTAAATTCGGAAGAAGTTGAGACAAGTCTGCTCTGAAGTGGTTGCAGTAACAATACAATAATAAGACTAATAAATACAATAATAATAAAAATACATAAAAACAAAAGAGATGGTGATGATAATGATTTGGTGGATGGCAGTTAGTTGAACCTGTAAAGTGAGGACGATGGCTTGCGAGTGCAATTTGGTGTGTTTGTTGTAAGCCGACTGCTTTCTGACATACTGTGAATATATATGTATTAGATTCATTATTATTATTATTATAAAGCTGAATTAATATTATTTTAGAATCGTCATCATAACCTGCTCTAGTTTCTCAATGTCCTTGTTGAGGACTGTGATGTCGTGCTTGATGAAGTCATGAAGGTCTGCCACCCCCACCACACTGCCCCCCTCCCTCCCCTCCTCCAACTGAGAGAGAACTTAGGTCGGTGGATATTGTATCATCATCATCATCATCATTATCATTATCATCATCATCATCATGAAAAAAGGTCACAAATAAGGATGATAATTATTCAAATATTTAATAAGAATAGTGAGAGGAGACAAACTCAAAGTAAGTGACTCTAGTTTCTCGTCTGTCTGGGCCAGATCCTTTGAGATCTTCCTGGTGGTCGAGGTGGTCGTGGCATAAAACTTTGTAATTTTGTTGTAGTTGGTGTCTTGTCGCTTTTATAGACTTATTGAGAAATATTAATTATTTTGTATGATAGTATTTAAAGTTTCATGAGTGATTAAAACCTGGAGATGTTGAGAAAGTCAGAGTACTTGCTGTGAGTAGTTCTATTTAGCCTAGAAACTGTCTATTCGGAAGATATGTATTATTTTGATGTCATGATGATTCTATAATCCTGACATGGTATTATTGATTCAAACTTTTTATTAATAATAATTTAACTGTTAAAATTTAACTTAAATTATTTTATAAAAGTGAAACTCTTACCTTCTTGTTATCTGAATACTTTACAATTGACTTGAATTCGCTAGTTCTTTCTATCACCTTGAAGCTGTATATATCTTCAAATTTTTCATATTCTTTCTTCATTTTATAATTTTATCTGGATTTTTCACAGTCTGATAGAAACACTGACAAGTCATTTAAATCTCATAAGCGCTTAATTTATTTCTTTTAAAAAAATACAATTAAACACATATCTTTTAACTTTATTTTATAAAAATAGTCAAAATTTTTGAAAATTTATTTGATTTTGAAAAATTCATCGAATTTTTATTTATTTAATAAATTTTAAGCTCGTTTATTCAAATTTGTCTATTTTAGTTTTTGAAGATTACAGATGATTAATTTATTTTTTCACATCTTTTTGAAAGTATATAATAACTTTTATTCAAGTAATACAACACTTCATGAATACAAAACAATACAGCTTTGTCATGGTGTTTAACAAATAGAGTTTCTATAATTAATTTCTTTAAAAAAAGACATGTTCAAAAATTTCACAAACACTAAAATTTTTAAAACAATGAATTAAACGCTAAGTTATCTGTTTTTGTAGCCTGGGAGCCATTTGGGACGACGTGCATTCACATTGCTTTTGCATGAATAACATCCTTCTCGTTTGCAATCACGATTAGCCGTAATCGTGGGTATAAATAACTAAATCATTTTCACACTTGAAAATTAAAAGTAGACATTTAGCAAAAAAATTAGCAAGATCTTCTTTGCTGAAACAACATCCGGAAGCCCTGAAATTCCTTCCCGGAGAATCTGCAAATAATCGCCTGCCATGAATGCCAAAAAAGGTAGAAGTTGTCGGCATTTTGATGTTTTTGAGTGCATGCAATTTGCAAAAGATGCACAGTTGCATGTTTCTTCTACTACGTTGTTGTCATCCTTCGTTACTCTGTATCTTCAAATCCAAACATGAAGTTTGTAACAATTATTTTTCAATGAAGGCAGGAAACTTCCTGGTTTCACCATCGCCCCTGAGGTCGCTTCACCCAGTCCCAC
Source organism: Piscicola geometra (assembly GCA_943735955.1). Classification (NCBI taxonomy): domain Eukaryota; kingdom Metazoa; phylum Annelida; class Clitellata; order Hirudinida; family Piscicolidae; genus Piscicola; species Piscicola geometra. Next base: position 3,828,155 of record OX030961.1, read on the forward strand.
GTAAGCCTGCACCATATTCACCACTTTTGCAGAATTTAAACTTTCTAAAAATAACCAATAGCACTTCCCAGAGTCCTTAAATAGATATCCTACACAGAGTAGTAGATTTGCAGTAAACATTACTTTTGTCTATATGTGTGTTTATACACTCTTGACCATTACATGCAATGAGATCTCTCTTTATCTTTTTTAATTTATCTCTCAATCTTTCTTTTCTCTTTCTCACCCTCTCTTTCTCACACACTCTCTCTCTCTCTCTGCAGTCCGGGCATGGACTTGGACTCGACGGCTTCGATCACCATCGGAGATCGCCACTTTGACATCGAGGGCAGTGAGCTAGAGAAGATCGGAAGTCTTGGTAATGATGGATGGAGGGTGGGGTAGGGGGTAATTATGATGGATGGGTGGGGTAGGGGGTGGTTATGATAGATTGGTGGGGTAGGGGGTGGTTATGATGATGGGGGGAAGGGGTGGGGTAGGGGGTGGTTATGATGGCTGGATGGGTGGGGTAGGGGGTGGTTAGGATGGATGGGTGGGGTAGGGGGTGGTTATGATGGCTGGATGGGTGGGGTAGGGGGTGGTTAGGATGGATGGGTGGGGTAGGGGGTGGTTATGATGGGTGGGTGGGGTAGGGGGTGGTTATGATGGATGGGAGGTGGGGTAGTGGGTGGTTATGATGGATGGATGTGTGAGTGGGGTAGGGGGTGGTTATGATGGATGGGTGGGTAGGGGGTGGTTATGATGGATGGGTGGGATAGGGGGTGGTTATGATGGATGGGTGGGTAGGGGGTGGTTATGATGGATGGGTGGGGAAGAGGGTGGTTATGATGGATGGAGGGTGGGGTAGGGGGTGGTTATGATGGATGGGTGGGGTAGGGGGTGGTTATGATGGATGGGTGGGTAGGGGGTGGTTATGATGGATGGGTGGGGAAGAGGGTGGTTATGATGGATGGATGGGTGGGGTAGGGGGTGGTTATGATGGATGGGTGGGTAGGGGGTGGTTATGATGGATGGGTGGGGAAGAGGGTGGTTATGATGGATGGTTGGGGGGTGGGGAAGGGGGTGGTTATGATGGATGGGGTGGTGCTGTGTGGATGGGTAAGGGGTGGTATTGATGGAATGAGAGATTAGAGGGGGTGGTTTGATGGGGTGGGTGTTATTTGTTAGAAAATAATTTTGATGTGGATTCATCATTTGTTTGTAGGTATTGATGAGTATTGATTGGTGGGGAAAAATAATGATAATGAAGAATGAAAAATATATAATAACATTAATGATGATGATTGTGATGATGATGATGGTTGTGATGATGATGATGATGACATAGGCAGGGGACAGTATGGAGTTGTGGAGAAGATGAGGCACAAGGAAAGTGGCATTGAAATGGCAGTCAAGGTTGGAAAAACAAATGAATAATAATATTTCCAATTTAAAAAAAATTTTCTTCAAATATTTTTTATTAATAACAGCCTGGCATATGAATGATTCATAAATATCCTAACCATATAAATGATCTCTTTAACCACCCTCCTACCAACCACCACCACAAGCCCTTTCTCTCCCCTACCCTCCAATAACGACCACTTTCATAACCGCAACATAAATGCACCACCAAGACACCACCATCATCGTCATCATCAGCTAATCAGATGCACGATGAACCTGCAAGAACAGAGGCGTCTGCAGATGGACCTGCAAGTCAACCGCAACACCAGAGACTGCCCCTACACCGTCGACTACTATGGCGCTCTCTTCAGGGAGGTTCGTGCGCTAGGCTTTGTGTTAGGCTTAGGTTTAACCTATCTAGCCCTTCTCAATCGTTAGTTGGGAATTTAGTTTTAAATGCCTTAAAAGATTAAAAGTTCATATAAATTATAAGGCGGATATGCCAGTGAGGTATATTTCCATTCGTTGATTCTTTCGAGCATTTTACTTTTTTAATGTCTCACCACCACACCCACTCACCAACCAAACACCCTCCACCACACACCAAGCCACACCAACGACAGGGCGACGTGTGGATCTGCATGCAGGTGATGGACACCTCGCTGGACCGCTTCTACAAGATGGTCTACAACCAGGGCACCACCATTCCAGAGGGCGTCCTCGGAAAGATCGCTTTTTCGGTTGGTGTGGTTTGGTTCGAGGGTGGCGTGGCTTGGTCAAGAAGGGGTGTTGTTTGGTCAAGAAGGGGTGTGGTTTGGTCAAGAAGGGGTGTGGTTTGGTCAAGAAGGGGTGTGGTTTGGTCAAGAAGGGGCGTGGTTTTTGCAAGAGGGGGCGTGGTTTGGGCAGTTTGGGTGTGGTTATGGGATAAAGGGGGTGGAACAATAAAAGGTTATATGGGAGGGGGATAATTGGCATTCACTCATGAGATTTCACTGTAAAAAATGTGTCATCATCATCATCCTCATCATATCAATGTGACGTCAGGTGGTGAAGGCTCTGCACTATCTGCAACAAAAGTTGAAGGTGTCTTGTGATTGGTTCATCAATAAATTTGAAATAATATGATTAAGAATAGAATAATAATAATTGTTCTTATAATTCATAATAAGTGCTACATGCTAGTAATGATCCTGCACACAGGTTATCCACCGGGACGTGAAGCCTTCGAACATCCTGCTGAACCGGGCAGGAGAGGTATCTCTAATCGCCCCATCTAATTACTCCCTGTTTTCCACTCACTAGAATAACAATACTACTACTAATAATTATAATATTATTATAATTATTAGTAGTATTACACTTTTAGATAATAGTCATTCAAAAGGATAATAACCCTAGCCCTTGTTTCCCATTCACTAGACTAATAATAAAAATAAAAATAATAATAATAATATAAAATAAGTAAATAATATTAATAATAAAATAAATAATAATAAGAATAAAATAAATAAATAATAAGAACATTTTAAATAATGTTAATAAAAATAATAGTACCAACCACAACTTCGCCACGGTCCCCTTCCTGAACCTAGGTGAAGATATGCGACTTCGGCATCAGCGGCGACCTCATCAATTCAGTCGCTCGGACCATTGACGCTGGCTGCAAGCCTTACATGGCTGTGAGTGGTCGTGGTGGTGGGTGGGGGGGGGGGGTCGGAGGATGGAAGGGAAATGGGTGAGAAGGGTGGGTGTCGGTTGATGGTGGGTGTGAGTGGGTGGTTTTATGGATGGGGAGGATAGATGGCTAACTGGATGACCATTGGTGCAATGGTTGTCAGCCTTATTGATTTTAGTAGGGCCACCATCATCATCATCATCATCATCACCACCATCATCATCATCATCGCCTTCACAGCCTGAAAGAATTAATCCAGAACCTGGCAAGGGTTACGACGTGAGGTCTGACGTGTGGAGTCTTGGAATCACCATGGTGATGATGATGATGATGATAATGGTGATGATGATGATGATGATGATGATGATGATTGCGTGATGGAGTGTTGGAGGTTGATTAAATCAGAATAATTAATAAAAAAAAACAACGTTACGACTGTTCCAAACAACAACAACAACAACCAAAATAACAACAAAGACAAAAACAACCATAACAGATCGAGATAGCGACAGGCAGATTTCCATACAACAACTGGAGGACGCCATTCGACCAGCTGAAGCAGGTGGTCGACGAGGCCTCGCCCACCCTGCCCCCTTCCACCACCTACTCCCCCGAACTGCAGGATTTCATCAAACAGTGGTAGGTTGATTGATTGATTGTGATTGTGGATGAATGGAATGGAGGAAGAGGGCTTTAAGGGTAGCATGGAGAGGCATCTGGTGCGAATCTAGAACGGTCCACTAAATCGAGAACGTATACATGCGCAAGACAAAACACCATTTTCCAAAGTGTTCCATTTCCAAAAACAATATTCCCGGCAACTTTCCACCTGCAGCCTGATTAAGAAATACGAACAGCGACCGAACTACACCATCCTGCTGGAGCACGCCTTCCTGGTCGAGGCGGAGCAGAGACACGTCGACATGGACGTCTTCGTGAGTCGAGTGCTCGACAAGGCCGCTCTCTCGCCCGGAGAGGCCAATTGAGGCGGTGTGGTGGTGCTAGGCTGGTCAGGTGCAGGTGGTAGTAATTTTGGTATAAGTGGGGTCTGGTGTGGTGGGATCAGGTCAGTAATTGTGGTCAAGTGGATGTTTGGTATGGTGTGGGGGGGGGGGAGTGAGGAGGGTTTAGGTGATTTTTAAGAAAATATCGCGAAATTAAGTTTTATTGGATTTACAGTCTTTTCAGCGTGTTTGGGTGCGTCAAAGTTTTAGGTGGTGATTATTAGAGACTACTAATTTCGGTTGACTAATCACTGATGATTTTAACTAACCTAACTTTTCGAAATCTTTATGGAATCGACAAAAGCACACACACACACACACACACACACACACACACACACACACACACACACACACACACACACACACACACACACACAAATATATATATATATATTTATATATATATACTGTAGTTTTAACGTAAAAGTTTATAATTCAGAAACTTCTATTTCATCTGACATATTTTAGGGATAGATTTAAATAATGTTTTCTAATGTATTGCAAGTGTAAAGACGACCAATAAGTAATGAATGGCCATCTGCAAATTTTGGACTTTTCAAAATTATCATGCGACTTGTATATTATAGACCCTTTGGTTATTTTAGAATGAATTTTCAAATAAAAAATATTTAACATTTAAATTTCTGGGTGATTTTAAAAAATTATATATAGCTTCTTTCAGCATCAAAATTTCTTTGACCGGGTTGTTCTTGTTCGAAATGATCAGATTCTGGTTGAGATAGACTGATTGCAGCTTGGCGAAAACTCTTGATTATTCAGCAACTTTGAATTATTTATTTGTCAAAAGTAAAATCACGAAATTTAAAATGTTAAAAGCGAATGCACATTTGTTAGAATATAAATAGCCTATTAACAAATATTGCATTGCCTATTTAATTAGAGGCAATAATAAAGGCCAGAAACGAAAAAATAAAATTGAAAATAAAGAAAACATTCTCGAAAATCAAAGTATCAGTTGAGGGAGGCATTTGAAGTGGTGCAGAGAGTCTCGTGAGTGGGCCTCTTCGTCGAAGAGGACAGCGTGCATGCCTAAGGACCTTGCAGGCAGGACGTCCTCCTCGAAGCTGTCTCCCACGTGCAGGCCCTCCTGAGCACTCACTCCTGCCCTCTGGAGCGCATATTCAAATATTAAAGTGCTCGGCTTCTCTGCCCTGGCTGCAACTGATGTGACCAGATAGTCAAAAAAGCTGTCGAGTTTCAACTGCTGGAGCACAATGGGCAGGCGCTCATCGAAGTTGGAGACGATAGCCGTCTTGAAACCCTTCTCCTTCAGAGCGGTCAGCATCTCAGGCACTCCGTCGGTCACCTTCCAACTCGTCTGCTGTCCGAACTGCTCGTACAGGCGTTCTGAGATTCTCTCCAGTCTCACTTGGTCGTTGTTGCAGAGGCTGACATATCCTGCCCCGTTGAACACCTCCCTCACAAACCTCTTCCACCATTCCTTGCTCGTCAAGCCCTGGTTCACTCCGTAGTTTGGAAACTTATTCTTTATTCGTAACCATGCAGGCCTGGAAGTATGAAAATTAAAATTTAAAGTAGATTAGCTGGGTATCATGTGAGACTTTCAGTAGATGGTTTATATTTAAATAAAGCATACTCAATTTTGAAAATAATTTTGATTTATTTTGATTAAGTAAATGTTTAATATAATTAGTTAATGCAACTAGTAATCTTATGGATTCATATGATCAAGTTTAGTATAGTTTATACGCACTATGAAGAATAATGGTCATGAGACATATTATAAACTTTATTAAAAAATTAATTAACATATTTTCAATTCTAGAATAAGGAGGCTTACTCGTAAGAGTTGTTAAGTCTGTCTTCGCAAACCTCTACACCACAATCTTTGGCAGCTTTGGCATACTGCACAACTGCATCGGGAGAAACCTTCAAAAGTGTATTGACTGCATCAAATGTCACTAACCTGATTTTAGAGTTCATTTTGCATAATCTTTCATTTGAATCTTTATCATTTTAAAAGTAACGCTAGTTTTTAATGAAAAGTGAAGGCTTTTTATTAATTTAAATAGAAATATTTAAGAGTTCACAGATGATTATACTTATTTATTAAATAATTCAAAGTTTTAGCTTAATATAAAAACTAGGATTTTAGACTTATCTAAAATTAATTTTATAAATAATAATAATAATGAATGCAGAAAAATTGAAGTTTATTAGAAATAAACGATCAAACATCTATGAACAATAAGCTTCAATAGAACAAATGTAAGTACTCAACATAAATATCAATTTGAGGCATTTCCTTCAAGAACCTAAGAAAAATAAATTTCCAAAAACTCTTAAATACCTGGTAGCCTGTTAGCAAAACTAGCAAAAAGATAGAGAGAATTTATAAACAGTTTTACAAATGTAAATATATATAATAATGTACAAAAAATATAAAGTAAAAACACACAAATGTTTATAACATATAATACACTACACACGCTTATATGCATACATATATATATATATATATATATATATATATATATATATATATATATATATATATATATATATATATATATATACAAAGCTTTGAATTCAAAATATCTGAAGAATATGATTCTAAAATGGGTGAATAAAATGAGATTTTGATGACTAGTCGCTTCAAAAGGCGAATACTCAAAAGGACGATGCATCATTGCCAATATAAAATGTCGGCAGAATAAAAGCTGATCGTATTTGCTTGTAAAAATGAGTAAAATGAAGAGTAAAAGTAGAGACGATGGTGATGATGATGATGAGAATGACGTTGATGATGGTAACTCAGACATGGAGCAGATAAATGTTGCGAGATTTGATGCATGCTACTGAACGAGAAAGAAGCGAAAAAGACTTTTTAATTCAGCGGCTTTACCTGACTTAGTTGGCCTGGTGTGGTTCAGAGAAGAGAAAAATGATAAAAGATCATAATTACTTATTTTAATAGATGTTTAAAAGTATTTTAGTATTTTTTAAATGATTATAGAATGAATAAACAGTCCATAAACCCGGCCACCTTTGATGTGCTGGCAACTCTGCTGTAGCTTGCAGACCTGCACGTCAGTTCTTTCGTTGTGCACCAGCGCCTGTAGCATTGTTGCCATCAAACTTCATGAAGCCCAAACTTTCTATTTATAAATTATGTTTATTTAAACTTTTTTTAATCGAAGGGCAGACGAACATTTTTAATTCTTGCTTCAAGTTGCCTAATCGTTTGATCATACTTCTCTTCCCTGGAGTCGAACTGGTGAGAAATAAAACAATTGAAATAGCACACACACACAAACACACACACACATAAACACACACACACACACATAAACACACACACACACACAAACCAACCTGTTCCAGCTGCATTTGATAGCCCCTTAACTGGCCTGTTAAGACCTTCAACTGCGCAGTCATCTCAGTGGCTTGTCTTTAAATAAGGAAATACTTTTTTTTAATAAACTAAAAAACTATTTTTTATTCATGAATTTATAATAGTTAATTCGAAAAAATGGTATAAGATCATAATCATCACCCACTTCTCAAGCAGTTTGTTTGTTTTTGCAGTCTTTTCAGACTGCTCTGTCACCACTATCACCTTCTTGTTCACCTGGAAACATTAGCCAGCCGGAAATATTATATTCTTCAACAAATTTTTCAAATTGTAAAAGTGAAAAATTTAGCAAAATTGGATAAAACAAAGAAATGTCACTTTAAGAACTTTTTAAGATAAATATAATCTACATGAAATGACACTGAAAAAGCCTACTGACCTCTTCACACTTGCGTTGTGACTCGAGGAAAAGGCTGTTCGTCTGCTTCGACATCTCCTCCAAGCTCGCCATGCGGTCCAAGTCCACACACTTCCTGTGGTCCAAAGCCCTCCTTCCCCTGAGTGGTGGTGGTGATAGTAGTAGTGGTGCTAATCTACCTAGATTATTATAGGTTTCATGTGTAGTTATAAGTAGCTTCAAAATGTTAATGTACCTTTCATACTCATCAGCATATTTTGTCACTTCCATAAGTTTATCAGACTTTACACGTAGTTTGCTAGCCAGCTCTTTGCTCTGTTCTTCCAACATTTTGATTTTCTCTTCAAGGATCTCTTTTTCTTCTCGGCACTAAAATAATTAACATATTTAATTCATATATATGCATTTGAAACTATTATTATTGGAAAATAATTTTTTTGAAAAAATATTGAACCTTTTGTCTTTTGCTTATTTCATTTTCTATTTCTTTTCGTGAGTTGCTCCACCTCTCCTTGACTTTATCCAATTCTTCCTTCAATCCAAGAATCTTTGTCTTCAATATAACAGTCGATTGACTGTCAGACTTCTGAACTAGATCCATTACATTCATTTTGCAAATTATTCTTTTTTATAATAGAAAAGCAATGGAAAAGTCATAAAATGAATAAAAATGAAATAATTTAAAAGCGATGTCCTGTTCAGAAATCTATAAATATATAAAATAATATTTAATTAAAGTACTTCACTCATATAAAAAAATGTATGATAATTAAATTAGTTTAAAATTAGTTTTGTTTAACTATCATATAATCCTATATGTTCCATCCCATTTTTTATAGTTGTCATCATAGATATACTTGTTGTTTGTAGGATATCTATGGTTGTCATATTTATTTGAAAATAATTTTTGACGATTTAATATTTAGCCCTATTGTGTTCGATGGTTTAAGCCAAAAAAACCGATTGCACTTTTATTAAAACATCATTTAAATACTCGACACAACAAGTAACCCAAAACAATACGATACAACTTGTATTCAACAACGACGACAATTCTAAAGTGGCGTAAATGAGATTCAAGAACACTAGGTTATGAATAAAAAAAATATGTTATAGTTTTCAAGATGGAATGCGTATTAAGGATGGAATAATCCATCAATACATGTCTGACCAGGCGAACAAAATGAGTTACAAAAACAACTTCAATGACGGGCAGTTTGTATAATGTGCCAAATTTCAACGAATATCAGTTTCAAGTCAATGTACTTTGATGAACAAATATTTTGGATTAGTTCAATAGATTTTCGAATCAAAATCTAAAATATGTCTAAATTGTCACTCTCAATATAAAAAGAAAAGAATCATAAGTTGGCCATCGCTCATCGCAGTTGCTGAATTACAATCGAAAACTATCTAAGAATCAGTGTTATTTTCGTAACGAAAACGAAAACGACAATTCTGAATAATCGTTCCACGAAAACGAAAATAAAAACTAAATTTATTTTCAAAACGAAAACGAAAATAAAAACTATAATTATTTCCAAAACGAGACTGAAATAAAAACTATAATTATTTTCAAAACGAAAATTAAATAAATTTTTATGATATGCCATAGTATGCAAATGAATAACTTTTATAAAAAATATATGTCTTTGTTATAAACATTATCTTTGGGCTTTATGAAAGTAGCGCCATTTAAAAACGTTATTTTATTACCGCTTCGCTTTGTCAATTAAATTATCACTTATTTTAATCATAGATTTGTTGTTATATTTCAAATTTGTTATTAGTCAATAATTTACGTAATCAATTCTAATAATAATTCAATTGACTGTTAATTTTTAAAACTCATTTGTTGTTAATATACTGTTCTATTTTATCGTTCCATTTTATGATCAATTAATTTTGTTAGGTATAAAAAAATAGTGTTTAAATTTGTAAATTAATATATTTTCAAAACTAAAATAAAAATAAAACTATAATTATTTTCAAAACGAAAACGAAAATAAAAACTATAATTATTTTCAAAACGAAAACGAAAATGAAAACTTTAATTATTTTCAAAACGAAAACGAAAATAAAAACTATAATTAATTCCAAAACGAAACTGAAATAAAAACTATAATTATTTTATGAAACGAAAATAACACTGCTAAGAATTGAATATAATTCAAAACGATGAATTTATTCATTCCTCAGCGTTCCGTAATCTTCTTGCTTGAAGAAGGTTAGGTTCTCGACTCCTTTTCCACTTTCGATCATATTCCTCGGTTCATTATCGACAAGTGGTCTTTTGAATATTTCAGAAATTATGAAAACAAACATCAAGATGCAGAAAAGCATCGCGTCTATCATGAAGGTGATTCCAGCGTAGATGTTAAGAGTGTGCAGGTAGATGGAATTGAAGACGATGTAGCCAAAAAGACTTGACAGAGTTTCGGAACTAGAGATGAAAGCAAATAGTTTTCCAAGTTGGTTCGGTTCAAAATTTTTGCTGATGAGCGACTTGAGGGAGGAAATGATGAGAGCACTTGGAGAACACACAATTACCGAAAGGAAAATCATGGCTGTTGAAGAGCTAAGTGACAATATCACCAATCGGAAAATCTGAAAATTAAGTTTACATTTTGTCTTATGCACATTAAATAATTAATTTAATTTAAAAAAAAATAAATTTGTTCAACCTTGAAAGTCATTCCTATCACTGCGAGGAATGTATCTTCAGCCTTGAAGCAGGCGATGAGTATGGGCAAGAGACTGACTGTGGCGAGACCCAAGCAGGCGTAGTCGAGGGCCAGGAAGTAGCCATAGAGGGACTTGGACCAGTTCAGAGGCGCTTTCGCCGTGTAGAGAAGGGTCACATCCACTTCGCCAGACTTGCACATCTGCTGAATGATCAGCACTGTGAAGTAGAACAACACCTTCTTGTTCCGCATTTCGATCAAGATTGAAAAAAAGTTTTTCACGACTGATGCAATCGTTGAAAGAATTGTTCGACAGCTGCAGCCTTCGTCGGATTCTTCATTTTCTCGCATGGAATCTTTTGCTTCGTTTTCGTTGACAAAGATTTCTTTACCTTCCTCTTCTTCTGGAACACAACTCACTTCTTCATTACTCTCAATCTTGTTCTCCTCTCCACCCTCCCCTGCAGACGCTTCGTCGGATATGCCCAGCATGAAACAGTGCGCCAGCAAAATGGAGAAGAAGTAGAGGAAGATGACGATGACGAAGATGGTGGCGAAGTTGCACGTCTGCGTGAGAATGCCCACCAGGAGGGAGCCGATGAAGATGCCGAAGAAGTTCATTGAGAGCAGTCTGCCCAAGCGCTCAGTCCTCGTGTCTTTGCCGCAGAATTCAGAAACATAGCTGTGCACTGCCATCGTCACGAGCGAAGACTTACCCGAGAAGCCTCTGAAGACACTGCCGAGTACGATGAAGGCGACGAATAATTGGTTGCTATGGTTCCACCTGGGCTGCAAACCAAATACGTGGACGTCGAAGCTGGTGTAATTTGAGAAAGTTTCGTTTGAATTTGAGGGATTTGAAGAAGAGTTTGTGTTGTTGATGCTGTAGTGCTGGAGGGGAGTCAATGGCATGTTGAGAGTGTTATTCGAGTGACAAGGCGGTGGAACGAAGTCTGCGACGAGGTACAAAACCACACCAATGATGGAGAAGCAGCACGAAGCCACCACTGGCAGTCTCCTGCCCACCCTGTCGGACCAAGAGCCGCAAAAGACGCACAAGAAGACCCCAGGCACGCTGATGATGATCTTGTAGAGCATCAGGTAGAAGGCGGTCTGTGTGGTGGGTCAGGAGGGACATATGCATTTGGATTTGATTCTAAATAATTTAAGATATGTTACTGATTCAAGATAATTAGTTTCACATTCTAATAATTGAACCTATTTTTTGTAAACAAAAATCTTGCTTCATTCCATAGCAAATTTAATTGCTAAAAATCAGTCAAACCGTGTAACAGATAATGCACGCGTATTGAATAAATAAAGCTTAATAAATGGCTAAATATTGAATATATTCATTTCAATCAAATTTTAAAATACCATTAAAGTATTTTTTCATCTTTAAGCATTTTATTAACCTCTTTTCATTCAATCTACGTCAATATGAGTTACACGAGTTGACGGATTTTTTAGGCATTACGCGAAATGCCTGATTACGTGTTTTGACTGTAACCATAGCCGGCGATCCTGGGGGGGTTCTGGGGTCCGGACTTTTTAGTAGTGAGGGGTCCGCTTTAATGGTAGTGACTCCAGGACCCCCCTGGATCGCCGCACATTCTGGGTAGGACCTCCCCAAGATTTGCGGCATATCACCGCCCCTGACTGAAACATATAGATTTTTTGTCTTGTGCGTCCCATTTTTAGCTTATTCAAAAGCATTCTTATATGAAGTTGTCTTAAATCAAATGCTTTCTGATTTTTGAATGCTCGTATTGTCCTTCTTAAAAGGGTTTAATGTGAGCATGAACGCAATGCTTAAATAAAATTTAAAAGTATTAATCATTGAATAACTAAATATTTATTTCGGCTATTGATAGTTCTGTGAAGATTACATAATTGACTTAGCGCCTGAAGACGTGTAACATGGGAAAATTATGTTTTTATGTCTTGAAATGAATGTGATAACGATAATGAAAACGAGATTTGAATAGTTTAGAACTTTTTTATGTATTTTATGAAAATAAATTGACAAATATAATGGCGTCTTGCTGAGAATAAATATTCTTAGTTATTACCGTAAAACACAATGTATATACACACTCGCTATTTTATAACTTTAAAAATACTATCTCAACAAAAATCCGTTAATCGAGTAAACGATTCTTTAAACCTAATCAACAACCAACCTCTTTCTGTAGCTTGATTTCGAAACTGGGATGGTTGTTGAGGTTGCTGCAAATGTCTTTTGTTGACCCCTCCATCATCCTCAAACACACCTCCTGGTACAAGAAAAGCTTGAAAACTGGTTCGAGCAGACTCTCGGCTATCTTGAAGGTCAGGAAAATTCCTTCAGCCACCAAACCCTCCTCCAGTGTCCTCTTGGCAATTGCTTTCACTTTTTCTAACATCTTTTTTAGTTTTGTCTAAAATCTTTTCAAATCAGGCACAATTGATGTTGGGTTGAAAACAACAATCGAGTATTTTCAAACTTTTTTAAACTTAAATTATTCTCATCAAACCACCTTTCTTGGTCTGGAAATTAAAAAGTTCCAAGCTGTCCTTTATGAACTTTGTAAACTTGTAAAAATTTTTTGATCGTGACGCATAGGAAATTATCTTTTGAAATGTAAAACGCTTTTTAAAAGATAGTATTAGTATTAGTCTTTATAGTGCCTTTGTCTCGACACTATATTTCAAACTCTGCAATTTTCTCGTCCGCGTACGGACTTTATAGTAGTAGAAGTAGTAGTAATAGAAGTGGTAGTAGTAGTAGTAGTAGTATTAGTAGTATTAGTATTAGTAGTAGTAGTAGTAGTAGTAGTAGTAGTAGTAGTAGTAGTAGTAGTAGTAGTAGTAGTAGTAGTAGTAGTAGTAGTAGTAGTAGTAGTAGTAGAAGTAGTAGTAGTAGTAATAGTAGTAGTACTACTACTAGTAGTAGTAGTAGTAGTAGTAGTAGTAGTAGTAGAAGTAGTAGTAGTAGTAATAGTAGTAGTAGTAGAAGTTGTAGTAGTAGTAATAGTATTAGTAGTAGTAGTAGTAGTAGTAGTAGTAGTAGTAGTAGTAGTAGTAGTAGTAGTAGTAGTAGTAGTAGTAGTAGTAGTAGTAGTAGTAGTAGTAGTAGTAGTATCAAATGTATGTGTGTGGGTGTTTATGTGTGTTTGTAGGTCTTATCGTATATGTTTGTGTGTAGTCTTGTATGTGCAATTTCACTTTGATCATAAAACTGTCGTTTCAAGAAGTTGATGATAGGTTAAGAACTAGAAGAAATAATTAATTTATATAAGTCATACGATATGATTCATCTTCCTGAGACTATTTCCTTTAATAATCCTGTTAAATTTTATTTATTTATAAATAAATCTCAACCCATTAAAATACTTAAAACTGCTGGCAAAGTCTTTAAAAAAGCGGTCAAACGACCTCAATCAAATGCGCCATTAGCTTCATAAAGCTGCCATGCACGAGTCTCATCACCATCTCTTGACAGGACTTCTGTGTGTGACTGCGTGATGGCCTTTTAATGAAAGTTCTAATCATTGCTCCATTCATCTCTTCCACTCCAATCTCCCTGATAAATGTCAATAATAAAGCTCGCAGAGTTACGAATGTCCATATTAACGTCTACGATGCTGCATGCAGAAATGAATTTTTAATTAATTATATTTCTAATAAAGGGTTTTTAAACTAATTATAGAACTACGCAAAATGACATACACAGACATATAAATGACATTCTTATTTTACTTTGATGTCAGGGAACAACTCCACTTGGCAGGGCTAATGCATCTCCGCCCGAGGCATCAACCTACGACTTCCTATCATCAGAGATTTTCTAGACGTTCTGAGAGAGAAGCTTGCCTAAAGCTTGCCGTACAAAGAATGTCTGAGTTGTGCTGTTTCGTTTTTTTCTAATGATCGGAATTGTATTTAACCAAGTATAACTAAATAACAGAATCAATGAATATTATTTTATATCCTAGGAAAGAATAAAAATATATTCTTTGAAATTAGTTTAAACGATAGAGAAACTTTTGCTAGAAAGCTGTAAACAGAGTAAATCTATTGGTAAAAATCGAGTTTCTAACCAAAAAGATGGAATAAAAATGCGCAGAGGCAAGCGCAGGCTAGAGCGATATAATCTAAAACAAATCCCCACCAAAGTGCATGGCTTTAGCGTTCGGTGGTGACTGCTATTACTCTTTCCTCCCTCCATATTGACACATCCACACGTCCACACACGCACACAGCCATAGGAAAACACCATGACTGAGATGCGTTCTAAAAAACGATAAGTGCGTCTTAGCAAAAGTAAGCTTCCTACTTAGTTTGAATCAAATTAGGATTTTGAAAGTTTATCAATAGAAAAACGTGTGAAAAAAGTTGATTATATCCCTAATAGTTTGTAAAAGCAACTCCAAATAGGCTTGTAACTGACAACTTCACTGTGTTCCAAGCACAGTTTCGGAAAACGTCTAGTGAGTAAAAAAGATTTATATAAAAAACGAAACCCACTATTTGATTGAAATATGGAGTAGAAACATCAAAACCAGAATGTTTAGCAAATTGATTTAATAAAATAAAATTCAATTTCTTAATTATTAATGCAAGTAAAGATAAACGGAATATTTTTTATAAAACGTCAAATAAATCAATAAAAATCGATTTTTTCGATTTGATAAATTTATTAAAAACAAATCACCTAAATAATTTTCTATAAAAACACAAAATCAATCACAACGACCGTCTTTCCAGCCATCCTTCCATCTCTCGAAAACCTTGGAGCAGTCAAACTCGTCTTTGCCAAGCTTAGTGTTCACTCTGTTGTGCAATTCGCAGAAATATTGTGAGAGCGTTTGGTTGGATGTTACTTCAGGTTCAACAAGCTTCAAGCTGCAAAACATTTTTTACAGAGATTATTTGCAAAGAACTACTTCTAGTTCAAATTTCATGATGAAACAATTTCGATGCATTAGTTACACCAAAATGGCATAAAAATAGATAACTAAACTTACTCATCTCTAAAATCGCTGGCACAATGACTGCACGGATAGAACCAAGAAAAGAGGTTTATGAAAGACTTCATGTCAGTTTGTTGTTTAGGGGTGGGTTTCTCTGGGTAGTAGGCTGCCATCGTGTGCAGGAAAGACCAGGTGTTTCGTCCAAGTCCCAGTTTGTCAAGGGGACAGTCTTCCGGCAATTTAGTTTCCTGCAAATAATTGATTTATTAAGAAAAAATGTTAATATACACAAAATATCATTTTTAAGTTTACGGGAAAAAGTATTACATAATCCCACTTTTGGATTACTAGGACATCTGTGTTCGTTTGAATTATTAGAAGACATATTTTTTTTCATAAACGATTTTACATCAATACATGCTCTACAGTTTTTTGAATCTTTCTCTGTACGAGATGATGACATTTATAAATATTTTGACTAATCCGGCCTTTTGTCTTAAAAATGAATTCGATTGTCAGTTAGAAAATAATGTTGGAATATAAAAATCAAAAATAATTTTTTATCAAATTAGTAACAAATGTATTAGGCCTATACGAAAATAATTTAATAAAATTGAGAGATACATGAAGAGGCATCCATAAAGACAAAAACAACGACTTTGAGGCTGCTTTTAATAGAAAAACAAAAGCATTGTTTAGAAAACTATTGCTTTTTTGAAAATCTCCTGAATGAGCTGAAATGAATCTATAAGACATCTTATTGGTACGAATTCGCTTTGTGCTTGGGCAGAAAAGAGTAGTCT